>JAQBSW010001229.1:0-143854 GCA_029291075.1 Eudiplozoon nipponicum | reverse complement strand
AATTAAGGTTGAAGTCACTATTTGTTTTAAAATCAAATGAACAGTTAGAGATGAAATTTTGAAGACTATATTCATAATAATTGTTTATTCATTTGTTGAATAAAAGCCCACTAATTAGTCAATCTTAATCTGATGTTCTTAATCTTTTACTGGAGCTAGCTTCAGTTACCAATTCATGCAATCGCCTTTTTCTTCCACTAGCTAGTGCAGTATTCCAAATCGGACCTAAGGATTTTTCAACAGCTGTTTCATTCATAATATTATCTCTAGATTTAATTTCTATAGATTCCCTAATCAATCTTTGAAATTATAATTCTTGAAATTATAAACTCGTGGCTTACCAAATTCGTTGCAAGATAGTGTCATCAGCCTGGTATTCAGACCACATGCATGCCTCACCTCCAAAATAGTAGTTTACATCGGTCGACGAGCCGTACAGGAAATCCTCTAAAATCACAATGAAAAGAATAGGAGCGAAATATACAAATTTCAAGTAGATAGAAACGGGTGGTACACAGAGCGACAATCAATATATCCGTATACCTGAAGTTATCGTGCAAAATGCATGAATGCATACGTACATAAATATATGAAAATTTATTTATTCTGAGCAGAAGTTAACAAAAACGCCTACATTTATGAATGTTTGACCATGCACATCCAGGGATTCCAAATGTTAACTATATTTCCACAGATACGCGCCCGTGTATGTGCCTTATAGCTACTGAAAGCAAAGTTTTAATTGCAAAGCGACAAAAAGAACGTTTGTTGAACAGGTCAGCGGTTCCCACCAGTTAAAGAAGTTACCTCGGTAATCTATTGGGCATTGTGTTCGAATTTCCTCCTAGCACGGTCTCCAAGCCAAAAAAATCGGCGTTCTTTAACTTGGATGCGAAGTTAATAGTTAATCGACGAACAGCCGGATACAACTGGTTGGCCCGTAAATTTGGCTTCTGCTCCTCGTAGCTTGACGCTCAACTGAAAGTACCATAAGCCAAAATTAGTGAAAGCATCAGATCAAAAAGCTTTGCATGCATTATCAACTATATCAAGCTACCTGCCGCGTTTTAGCGGCCTAAAGAAGGACATGCAACGTGATTGTTTTTAACACATTTGGCTTAATGTGTAGAGAAATTGACGTGTTTCCACACAGGTTTGCATAATTTGTCGAATGTAAAAATAAAAGGCTAATTAGTCTGAGAATCACGCAAGAAACCGAATGGTCTAGTATTTCAATGTCACTGACTCTGCACGAAAATGCCGCCTACCAGATAGAACAGTATTCGCTACCCCCCTCCCCCTCCTCTTCTATATGCAGAGCCTGGAGAGTTGCAACAGTTAACTGGATATCTAGGTGAGTTTACAATTCCGCAGATGCGATGTACCGTTAGAATATATCAAAAAAAGTGAACAACACCAAAATGAAGCTACAGTTGCGTCTACAGAGACCAGCTGATTGTCCGGTGCATAAAAGGAAAAATATGAAGCTCAAATATATACTTACGTCTGGTTGGATCGCACTCGTAAAATGTGGCCCACTGAGTGTGCATTTCCAATTTGTCTAAATACCAGCAAGTAGAGAAGATCATTGGTTGAGACGCCGGAATGCTGTTCTTCCACTTCTGCACTAAACTGCCTCGCTTCATCTAAATTAAAAAGTAAAAAATGCATCATAGAAAAACAATATGCTTAATACTCAGCTTACTCGTCATTATCAATGCCAGCCGCATCGGCCTCATTTTCATTAAAAAAAACCATCAGCAACATAACCATCGCCTACATTTTCATTTTTAACACCACACTATATCAATAAAAATCATTATCATAATCAAATTAATCATCATCACCTCCATCTTCATCATCATTCTCACTATCTTTATCCAAATTTTCATCATCAACATAATCATCAGCAGCAAATTCATCAACGTAACCGAATTCACGTTTAACATCTGCATAGTAGTCATCATCTTCAAACTCTTCATCATCATAATAATAATCATCATCACCACCGCCATTAACGTCCGCATCATCATAATCGACGCCATCCTCATTATTAACATTATTGTATTCTTCATCATCATTACAATCGTCCTCATTAACATCATCACCAACATCATAGAAGCAGCAGCGTTATCACCAACAATAGTTTCATCGCCAACTCCCCCAAAATGCTCGCCTTCGCCATTTTTATTATGCACCACCATCTCATAATCATCATCACCATCACCATCACCATCATCTTGTTCATCATCATCGCTATCATTATCAGCCTCATTCTCATCGTCAGCTTCAGTAGAAGTCGCATTTTTATCATTGTCGTCACCAGACTCAGCATAACTGCCACCCTCCCAGATAATCATAAAGCCGAATTAACCAGGCCCCTATACTTCGTTTAGTTTTTCCATATATTCCAACAGATTTTTATCTATTCAAGTCTCCGATGCTTAGTGGGAGTACAATACAACCTGATCAAGTGATTGACGTCGCGAAAAATAATTTTCAGCCATTAGACCACTGATATATTTCTACTGTCATTCCAGACGTGCATCATAGTTATTACCTGATCTGCGTTTTGACTAACGCAGCTTTTATTACTGCGTCATAGTTACTTTTATTCAAGGATGCGATCTTGATACAAACACCTGACTCATTATGTACAAGCATTTTAAAATATAAACTAAGAATTGTATAGTGTCGAAAAGTCAATTCATCCAGTAGACCGATTTCGTCTTTATTGGGAAGAAAACAATAGATTAAGAGATTGATCAATTTATGTGAGAGACGTAGAAACTGAACTATACTTACGTCTTCGCATCAACATTGATGACAATTAACAAAGTCAACTTAGTGTATTCAAATTAATACCATTTAAACTACTCTTTACAGTTCAACGGAAAAGTAAGATCACCGTAATTTACAGGTACTTTTTACATATATTTGCAGCAGGTGACAATAGTTCATTATTTTAAAAATATTTCTTTCATAGTTGACTCGGTAGCCCACTGAGCCAAAGTATTTAAATGGCCCACTCAGACCGCACGCAGTCAACTCAATAGGCGCTACTTAGCCAGATGCAATGATGATGGCACATCGAATAGCGGTTGAATCAATAAATTAATTAAAAAAGATCAGTCAAACATCAATATTTAAAAAAAGATAAAGATAATCATGATTATCATCAACATTATCTGCTTATGCATCATCACGATCACCATCATCAGCAGCAGATGGCACATTATCATCCTTCTCATGTTGTTTCTTCTCAGCATCATGATCATTACCATTAATGCTTCTAAATCATTGGGATCAGCATCATCAACAAGTTAAACGGAATAGCAGCAATTGGGGAAAAGCGGATTACCAAATGCTATCACGAATAAGGTTAGCAATGCCTGAACCATACAACTAGAAGAACAAGCAATATTTTAATCTACACATCTTGCGTTGTTACGAGGGAGATACGTAACCACAACTAATTGCAGACAACATATGAAGAAAAGTGTGTCTACATGGCATAGTCGAGTTAGCGAAAGCCACATTAAACTCAATCTTTCAATAGCACAACTACCAGATCAGAAGCATTATTTAAACCGCACGTAACTATGGCTGTTTGCGTAACCGTGTGGAAGTAAAACATTAATGTACAAAAACTTAAGTATTATTGTATTGAATATCTATAACATATTGGACACAAACAATTAAGTTAGATGAACTTCCAAACTTTTCAACTTTAGCAATACATGCACGTAAAACATTGCCAACAGAACACAAAAGTTCAGCTATATTGGTTACAACCCAGGCATTATATGAAATAACAAACAATGAAATGGAAAATCTAGAGGATATTATTATAGTAAACTATAGCTATAGGCGTGTTGAATTAATTTTGCTTGACCTATTAATAAACAGAAATGAATCAACAAAACCAGATAGGATAAATAATTAACTACAGAAACTGACTATATTTAAGGAGAGTCTAACCAAGAAACATTAGTTAGTATATAATTGAAAATTGTGCGTAGTGTGTGGCAGAATAGTTCAGTGGTTAGAGCACAAGATACCGAATCATACGTTCCCACCTTCTAGTTTTGTCCACGGGAAATTCTGGACAGTTCTGTAAGAGTTCCCAATAGGTACGAAACCAGACTACTCGATAAAATGCCTTTTCTACACTTTACAATGCTTAAATTATACTGACAAATGTATGTACATAATGGGTCAGATGCTAATATCAAGATCGCAACCTTGATTAAAAGTAATTTTTATCACCGCCCGCGCAACCAATGTTCGTTTAATTAATTTAAGGAAGACAATGTAGTAGTGAAAAAATAAATTAAAGAAAGACAATCATTAAATAAGAGATAGGTTTGCGTGAAAAATCGAGAATATCAAAAATATCATTAAGAGAGCCGTGCAATAGTAAAATAAAGGTATTTTCGATAAATTCATATCTCTTAATGTATAAATCAAAAGCCAGTGAACGAAATATATAATGTTTAATGTATAAAGAGAAATAGAAAGACAGTAACAGTATCTATATTATTACGAACATATACTAAAAATATTTTGTAAATATATTTTAAATACACTACTTCATAAGACTAAATATAGAGGGCGTCTGGAAAAGAATCAATAATTAGGGTGCTTGCAAACAGTTTCTTCAAATGAAATTTCTACTAACAACGTTTCCAACCATCTTATAACTATAATAAGTACAGAAACGAAAGATTTAACAACCGAAAACGCACTCATTTCAATATCTCCTGATTTTATTTCAATACTAGCATAATCTTGTTAAACGTTTACGCTTGCAAAGTGCTATCCGTTTCCATCCGTCCCAGTTTGTAGAGGGATCAGTTTTGAATGAATAACCAACCAGAACAGAACATACAATGCGGCTTTTCTTCCATCATTTTTGCTGTACTTCTGTTCTAACTTTAATCGATTGCATGACTTCTTCTAAATCCATAAATTTTCAATCTCTAAAAGTAATTTAAAAAGCACTGGCTGTTTCGAACGATGCGATTATTTCTATTTCGTTAGTATGGAAGCCGCCTAATGTACACGCTTTTTAATGGGTAGTCATAGCTTTACATTTCTCAGCTAATGATTATCCTCGCTTCCTCAACTCACAAACTATTATAAACTTTAACTTTCAACCAACTTGTGCTTCATGAGTTTTTACCATATAAGGCTCCTAATCAAACCTTCATTCAAATTCGGCCATCACTGGTTACACCACTTCCAGAAGGTAACTATTCATCTGATAAATGTCCACCACATATTTAAACTCATGTTCTTATTATTTAAAATCGCGTAGCCTCAAGCTCGCTATTATCATTGATTTTAGAATCGCAAAACTTATTCGTGACCGATGTTCAGCTTTCAGATTAAGGAATATTCCTGAGTATATATCTCTTGTATAAATGTACTTTTCAAGAATATTACCGTTCCTTACCAAAATAATGTCCAAAGGTGTTAATGGACCATTTACTTCTCTTTCTAATGCGAACTTCAATTTCTTCATTTGATTAGATAGTTAAAAAAATGTGCCCTGTTTATCATCACCATGTTTGCATATCGTGCATATATCATCCAATTATCTAGCATAAATTAGCGGCTCCAAAGGTTTCCATTTTAAATAGGTTACCTCCGAATAGCGTATAAATATATCACCTACCGGAACGGATAGCAACTCTCACATAGGATCACCTCCAGTCTGTTTTATAGTGCTAAAGGAACATACAATATGTTTATAACATAAGAGAATTAACTAAAGAAATCAAATGACCTATGTTCATTTACTATAACCAAGGTTGCGATCTTGATATTAACACCTGACCCATTAAGTGCATACATTTGTCAGGATAAACTAAGAATTTTATAGTGTAGAAAAGGCAATTCATCCAGTAGACCGGTTTTGTCCTTATTAGCTGTCATCAGCCAGTAGGCTCACACGTCTGCTACAGAATCAGTTTCCCCAACAACTTAGCCGCCCTGCCACACACTACACACAATTTTAAGTTATCTACTAACTAATGTAACACAGTTAGACTTTGTGCTTCTAGGTGGAGCTCATATGACATCCATTTAGACCAAGAATTCCAACTAACCATCCCCAACCAATAATTAATGAACAGACACCACACTATATGGGGAATCGGTATTTAAGTGAACATTTATATTATTAAACGATTAAAGTAATTGTTATCACCACTCGCGCAACCGATGTTCGTTTAACTATATAAATATTCATTTCAATATCACTCCCCCATGTACTGTGGTGCTTGTTCAATAATGACAAATTGAGATGGTTAGTTGGAACTTTGATTCTAAATGGATGCCATATGAGCTCCACATAAAGGAAAAAAGACTAACTGAGTTAAATTAGTTATTATATAACTGAAAATTATGTAATGTTCGGCAGGGTGGCTCAGTGATTTTAGCACATGATTCCGAAGCAGACGTGCCTAGGTTTGAGCCCTGTCCGCGGCAAATTCTAGCCAGTACGTGATGAGTTCTCAATAAAAACGAAACCGGTCTACTAGATGAATTGCTTTTTCTACACTATAAAATTCTTAGTTTATACTGACAAATGTATGTACTTAATGGGTCAGGTGTTTATATCAAGATCGTAACCTTGATTATAGTAATTATTATCACCGCCAATGTTCGTTTAATTGACATATGTTCATGTCGCTTCCTTAAGTATTTCTGGATATGCATTAGGGACCTATCCAGGCAATCCAATGCTCATTAAAAAAAGATAAACTGAAATACGTTCCAACCTCATACAAACTTCATCATCATGTACAGCACTACAAAACCACTAGTAACTTACGTTTCACTGCCATATAACCATGGGAGAAACAGAAAACAAGGAAATTATTATAAGTAACGACAAAAATAATAATTTAGGCACACAAATTAGTAGTGAGAGAAAGTACCTAGTTACTTTGAACATATTTATCTAGATAGTACACAAAAGTGAAGCAAACTAAACCTCTATAAAACACTATTATCGCCAAGTCAGCAATAAGGCAAGGCAACCTCTTCAAAACTAACTTACCATTTCGACAACCTATATAAGTTTATAACTAGAAACTGTCAAAAAATCTGTGTTCAATATTATGTATGGCAAAATGTTATACTTTCTTTTTCTATGACACGGAAATCTGGATATGTTATAGGTTAGAAAATGGTATGCATTCAAAATATTTCTCATTTAACTTCCTGTTTAGCAAATTTTTGCCAAACCATATACTCTCAGTAATACTACACCTAGATAATCACCATGAGACAGATTCAATTCGTTATTATTAATTATTTTATCTTAACTGCACGATGTCAATTGTACGTAGGACCTTAATAGTTTTTGACAGAAACGTAATTCCAATTTAATTGTTCCATACAGTTTGTTGCGGAGACCTATATATATATATATATATATATATATATATGTATATTTATAGGCGTTAGCACCGAGTAACAAATTAGTTCAAATGGGACGAGAAAGATTAAACAGAGTCAGGATGAACGGAAGGTATAACTCTCAGGTTCACAACCGTTTCATGTTTACTAGTGACTACTCATTAGGAGCCAGTATTGTCAATCTCCTATACGAATGTGTAAACTTGTAAGAGAGCTGACTTGCTTTAAAGTCTGCGAAAAACGCGATCTCAAAGCTTTCAGCTCACTATAATATATATATATATATATATATATATATATATATACTGAGTTTGAAAAGGTACCAATATTATGGCAGTTGCGTCAGTACCTGATACCAACACTATAGTTGCCGAATAGGTACATGGTACGAACAAAAATTGAGAATTACTACTACTTCTGAACACCTGTTACTCTAGAAAATCCATACACTCTGGCCTTGATCGATATCATTTACCACTTTTCGGGGTAATTATGAAATCATCCAATTTAATATATAACAGTTAGATTCTGTTTGTTGCGGAGACCTAATGTATATGCAATTATGTACTAGGTATTGTGCACCTAGTAACAAATTAGTTCATATGACCAGAAGGATAAATCAAAGACAGCATGAACGAAACGACATTTCATTTTTTGATAATTTGACTACTGCAAAAGCTGTGTTAATACATAGTTACGCAATTCTAATAAGTTATCATTGTGATTTATTGATGTCAGATTAAATAGTCTATTTCCTGTATGGGCCGTTTTCCATTCTTCCTTAAACAATTGCCTAATAATCCCTAAATTAAATAATTTCATTTTCTGCTTGGCCATAATTTAATTCAATTCATTATTCTGTGCAATATCAGTGAGACTTTCTGTCCAATTATAATCTTCCCTCTTTAAAATGCTAATAGAAAAATATCTCAAATCTACTTTATGTTCTATTAGTCCACAGTACAGATAGTCTAAATTTATGGACAATATTCTCAATTTGCCAAGACAACAAATATAACAAGGTCTCTCATTAGCATTTAACTAAAAACGCATATTCATCCGAAAATATTTCGGTTTTAAATTACTTTTTATGCCTTGATTGCCAAAAAACATATTTTCGCCTTGAAATTTGTATTTATTACAGTTAACTACTGTTTGTTGCGGAGAACTAATATATACGCAAGTATGTATTAGGTGTTGTGAACCTTAGTAACAAATTAGTCTAGCTAGACCAGCATGAACGAAAGTATAATCTCATTCTTACAATTGTTTCTGTACTTACTGGCGACTCATCAGTAGGAGCCGGTATTACGCCCTTTAACCACTATATATTTTGGTGAAGAATGTTGATAATAGACGGAATCTCCAGATGAATGTGTAAGTCTATAATAGTGAAGCTAAAATCATAAAAATCTCAAATGGGACTTCCACGTTAACTCACAATATAAAATATATACCAAGTCTGTAAAGGATAATTAACATCTATGGTTATTGTGTTAGTAACTGATACCTTTAATATTGTGCCAAAAGGTACATGTTACCAACACTATGCTTTCCGAGTCGGTACATGGTACTAACAAGATGGATATCATTTTATGCCATAGTTCATCGAAATAGAGAGAGAATTATAACTATTTCGAGACATCTGTTACTCCAGTAAATCCATTAACTCTGGCTTTGTATGTATTTTTTGAAATATTTTATCATCCCTGCATCTATCTTTAAAATGGCTACACCCTTTAATTCGTTACGCTTGATGCTGCAAGTTTCTTTAAATGTTGCTCTTTTGCACGTATCATAAGTACCTTGCTTGTTAAAATATTTATATCAACTTAGCCGGGTGTCTGTTTCAGAATCACACTCATTAAAGTTCACAAATATCCACGATCACAAACACAAACTGAAACAAAGTCTAAAAAAGAGTATTCGTTCATAAATTTATTTATATTCAGATTCTTAGCTTTCTATGTAGATGCAGTTGCAGCATTGTTAATCTGTGTTTATATAAAGGTGCTAAATTACATGCATACACACAATATCATCCGTGTAAAAATCACAGTCCATATTCCGACATCTCTGATTCCCGCGATTCTGGGCATCAATTATCCTTGAATTCAACTTTTATCATAAACATTTCTACGCACCAAACAAAGGCCAAATGACACACCTGATGGCTTTACATAGCAAGCAGTCTTTAATGAAGAGAAAGATTGAGATCTGGCACATACACAATTATGACTCCCATAACTAAGTTGCCTACGTGGCACCTAGAATAAGCCAAAGGTGAGTTTTTGGCTCTTCAACAGCCCAGCTAAACATATATGGCTACATCAATTTAGCATTGAGAAGGAAGATTAAATTCCTTTCCTACGTGCTAGGCCAGGCTGATAATTTGTTGAGTATTCACAACAATTATTTTCTCCCGATAAAGAATAATGGGGAAACCGTTTTCATGTCTTTCGCCAGTGATAATAGCCTACAAGACAAAAACTCTTGCAATCCAAGAGTTAATTGGTAATAAATCCTTTAGCTTAAGCTGGGCATTTATAATAAAAATGCAAATGGAATTTCATCGTGCGCATTTTAACGTATTCTGTTCCAGCAAAGGTATATCGCCGCCATTCGCCACTCGCCTTCCGTCTAATTACACCTGGAGATAATGCATATGAACAAGGATTCATTGCATTCGACCAACGAAACAGTAAATTGCACAAAAAAGTAACCGACCTCAGATTAAAGATTATAAGCTACCATCGCTTTCATTTATACGCGACAGCAGTGCTCCTTCCATTCTTATCGTAGGGTGTCGATTTAATTCTTATCTATAGTAGTCGCCTTTTTGAAATCCATCTTACGTGAAGCATGAAATATAGCGCATCGTTTGATATTGCGCGCCAGATTATGAAGAATTGAATCAAAGTACATTGTAATACGCCTGATTATGCGGTTGATGCAAAAAAATCCCAGTTCGCAGAACCTAGCTGAAAATCACGATTTGTATTCAATGATCCCTTATTGGATGGTCTCATTTCAGTGAGTTATCCTGATAAATTTGCTCATAGTAACTAGGTATTCCTTCTCTCTCTCTCTAGTAAATCTCAATAATAATTTGTCTGATATATTATTTTTGATTTCATTTATATATATTTTCACTCCTTATGGTTGAATAGCAGTGCAACATTAGTCACTTTTGACTTTTGTATGTCTGGATATGATGATGATGTTATTGGATGGTCTGCCACCCAAAACTAACGAACATCGCCTGCACCGAGACATCGATTTCAATGCATTAATGTCCTAAATTACTACTACTACTGACACTGCTACTACTACTGCTGCTGCTACCATTACTACTACTACTACTACTATTCCTACTACTGCTAATTATACTGCTGCTGCTATTATTATCATTATTACTATTACTACTAATAGTACTACTACTACTACTTCTGCTATTACTACTACTGCTGCTGCTACAAATACTACTACTGCTGCTACTACCACAAATACTAATACTACTATTCCTCATACCATCACTTATTCTACTACTAATATTACTCTGTAGCTGCTGCTGAAATTGCTACTTCTACTGCTGCTGTTAATTTATCAACCCGATCTTTACTAAAAGGAATGGTTGTATGAAAAAATATAATGTATCTAAATGAGCGTCGTGAAAAGACTGCTAGACTTCAAAGCAATTGTGCGCTGGTTCAAACACGGTCGTGGCAACTTCTCTCAGGTACTAACAATACCCGGAAGGATGAAATCAGAATACTTGACGAAATGCCTTTGATACCTTGTGTAATGTTTTACTTATAGTGACAAGATATATAAGCAAAAAAAATATATATATATACAAAATCAAATTGGTTTCTGTTTTCCACACTCTCCTATGTTCACATATTTCTATCTTGGTTTGCTTTCCAATTTATATATAAAGATATGTTCATTAGTAGATATTTGAGAAGACCATGCGAAAGAAATATTTCTTATATCTGATAAAATTTCTTTTTGTTTTTGCACACAGGAAGGGTACAATGAATTTTATTAAAGCTCGCATTTCAAAAGAATATATATATATATATATATATATATATATATATATATATATATATATATATATATAAATTGGATTATGTGGCTGAAAACTAGTCTGATTCGGTTTTACTTCTATTTCTTGTTTGGGATGATAATTAAGTGTCTGTGCGTGTGTTCATTTACGTGTAGGTGTCTTTCTCGTTGTATTGCAAAGTGATGTCTGAGATCTGTTCATTCTTGTATTAAAGGATTTAGAGTTAACCGAACGGTTCGCTCCGTTGGCTGTTACATTTACGAATTATCCACCGAGTTTCGTATTTAGTTTCTTCTTGGTCCTCAATTATGTTCTGTCCTCTTGGTAACAGCGCAGTTTGTGCGAATTGCAGTTTTAAATGCTCATATCGTTTTGAAATGTCTGTAGTTGTTAACAATTGTTGTGATACCGTATGTAAAGATTTTTTTCAGTTTTTCGCTTTAGGCTGATCTAGTGGGCGTTTGGACTAGCCGAAATGCTAGTAAATTGTTGTTTGGTTTCGTGATTCGTGATATATATATATATATATATATATATATATAGATAAACTGCTGCTCCTCGAGTAAAAGTAATAATCAATAATAATTGCATGGATGTGAAGATGTTTTTTGTTATTTGGATGCACTGTAAGGAATGGGCACTGTATACGTATATGATTTTAGTTTTAAAAATAACGTATCGAGTCATCGCCAATTAACGTGTGATCATTGTCAGAAACCCCGGCTGTGATATTCAATTAAAGATTTCCACTGGCAGGTAGTATAGTTAAGCAGCAGATGGGCTAGAAAGTGACAGCGGATAATAGGCACGTGAAAACATTTAAACGAGACACGCGAATGACAGAAGGCATAACTGTTAATCAATAAATCGAAGGCAAATTGGTTGTTGAACAGTCAAATCCGGAATAATCGAATGCAAATGAAAAGCAAATATAACTTAATTAATGAAGCAAGTGAAACTGCAACGCATCATTAGTTAATACAAGGTCTAGTAATAAGGCAAGACAAATTTAAAATACACTGAAATAACTTCAATAAGTAAATGAATAAGCGAATGAGTTACAGGTAAATTAAGTAACAAGCAAATGGGTCATAAGCAGATTTTGATAGAAGCTTAATAAAGTTAAACCATTTGCAACCGAATATGATTGAAAGTTAATAGATAACGTGTGATCCGATTTGTGAAAGGCGGTAAATTCTTTACAATAAAAATATAAATCAAACAATATTGCATTAAATGCTTAGAGTTAAAAAAAATTCCTCATTGGGGTTGTAACTTGGAGTGAACAGT
Source organism: Eudiplozoon nipponicum (assembly GCA_029291075.1). Taxonomy (NCBI): domain Eukaryota; kingdom Metazoa; phylum Platyhelminthes; class Monogenea; order Mazocraeidea; family Diplozoidae; genus Eudiplozoon; species Eudiplozoon nipponicum. The sequence goes on along the minus strand of JAQBSW010001229.1, from coordinate 131,061 downwards.
AGAGACCACGCCACCATTAACGATGGCCGATGACGAATTAAAGCAGCATGTAAATATGGTCACAATAATCAATCAGATCTACCGCGTCATTCATTAGAAACCAGCCATACTGTCGACTGCGAAGGATGCAGGCAAATAGCGGTGTGCCAAACCATTTTGGAATTATCTGTCAATTCCACTTGGCAGAAAACCAACGGTCTTTAAGTCAAGCATACTGTCGGTCCTGTTTTATGCTCTGGAGAATTGAAAGATTATACATTATAGCTGTCAGCGCTTGAACAGCTTTGTTAAGCGATGCATTCCTTTGATTTGGTTTAAATCATTAAGAGCTGAGCGCCAGGAGGCAGTAATGAAGGGCAAAGTGTACGAATCGGTCAATGCTATACGGTCGTTCTTTGGCGTTCAATCAACATTGAACCTTGTTATGGACGTAGATTGCTCTGATTGACACACTTGCTGAGGAGGTCGTATTCCCATCCGGCTCGCCAGGCCCCCGTAGCAACTCCAATGGTTGTTTGGCACCACAGAAGTAACAGGTCAGACATCTCTCGGCAAAAAACTGTTGTCGCAGTATGGGACAGCTCATATAAATATATATATATATATATATATATATATATATATATATATATATATATATATATACCAAAAATGAAATTGAAAATACGTGGAGACCTAGCGGCAAATATGGTTCAATGGAGAGAGACCTGGTTAGTAGCACATCATTCGCAGTGGATTATCAGGATCAAATCTTGTTTTAGATCTAGATCTCAGTTCTTTACATATTATTGTATGCTTCCCAAAATCTTAAGAAATGCTATTTTTAAAAAACGGCATTTGGAGAACTGGTTTTCAAACATCCCAAAAATTACGGAATACTATATCGATTTCACCAATGAGAGTTTATCGTTCATTCTTTTAACTTTTTGCGCATACCATACTTACACTTCATCCAAAACAATAAATCAACCATACGTTTCATTCAACTATTCGCAACATTTGCAGCCTTTTTTACTGGCTTTTGATTTTCCTATTAGGGATGCCTGAATTATAATCACGTATGTGCACTCTACTCTATCGTTCTTCTTTTAAGTCGATTCTCCGTCTCAATTCGTCACTGTATGTTTTTGTTTTATTTACCATTTATTTACTTTAAACATCAGTTTTAAGTGGTTTTCTTATCCGTTTTTAAGATAAAAATTGCCTTCCTTTAGGTTACTACCTTAATATCCACGTTTTCCCAACCTATGGTCTGCGTCTATAGTTCACTCTTGATTTTGTCTGGTTTCGTGTGCAGTTTTGTAAGTTGATATTGATTTTCGATGAATATTAGTCAATACATTTTATTTCAACCAAACGTTAACGTAAGCTCTCCAGCAATAAATAACCTTTGCTTTTCACTTCAAACTTGTGAGATCCTTCTATAAATATTTGCTAGCAAGATGGTTAAACTAATGTTAATTATATTTTGCTATTTACCGCTTGGTAGTTGGTAACTGTTGCTGATTTTTGCTTGTATGTTTGTCTTCCGGCATTACGGAGAATCACTATTCTCCGTCTCCCAGACAGTGAGTTTACAGCTAAGATATGTTTTGCTGTGAAAAGTGAAACATTACTTCATTTTAGGTCACGCAATTCAGAAAACCGGTTATGCCTTATTAAAGATAATAAATGCAAACACGTCTACTTGTGCGGATGCGAATTTGTACGTTTGTGCGTACGCTTTTGTGTTCTTACATCTTATAATGCAGGAAATGAATATAATTAGACGAACGTTGGCAGCGCGAGAAGTGATACCAATTAGTTTAATCAAGGTGGCTCAATGGTTAAAGCACAAGATTCCGAAGCAGACGTGTCAAGGTTCGAGCCTTGTTCTCGCCAAATTCTGGACAGTACGTGATGAGTTTCCAATAAGGACGAAATCGGTCTACTGGATGACTTGCCTTTCCCACACTATACCATACCATAGCCCAACCCTACAGTTCACCATGATACACCGCGCAGGAATATAGAAACAGAACTTAATTTATCATTTTCTTTTCTCTTCCTCAAAGTTAAGAAAAAGATATCAAAACTTTCTAACTCCTCGGTAGACTCCAAGATCCCATCATCTATATTGCGACAACCTTAATCGGGTCGCAGTGCCCATTTCGTCCTGTCAACGGCGACCTCTTACTCATGTGCATCGGAAGTCAGCCTGTCCATCAACTGAAAAACTGGCATGTTCCTAATCAGATATAAATATTGCTGTTTTCCATAACAAGCATTTCGTCGAAAATTTTTTTGGTTCACGCAAAATGTATAATAACTTAACATTGTGAAACTCTCGCACAGTAATCTAATGAGAGCCTCTGTGGTGCTGGGCCACATTGGTCTGAGTATCAAAAAACAGGCAGGAAATAGCACAATAGGAATGATCTCTGGAGAATGACGTCCCCTATTCGTCAGCTAAACTCCCTTTAAAAACTCCTGTTAATCTTAAGTTCATACCTTTAATGTCCTCTTGTTCAAACCCATCATCCATAACAGGCAAAAGTCAAAAACCTTCATCAGTTAGTTTTTATTAGGCTCGCAACACCTAATACATATCTGCATACATATATACTCACGCATCTATACATGTAAATTTGTCTGTACACTCATATGAATTCTCTCTTGTATAGAAAAAATATATAAGCAAACCTTGTGAACTAACATAACCACATGTCAATCTCTATTTTACCTGATCTTTGTTGCGGCTGGAACAAATTTAAAAAAAAGCTTTTGATGATGGATGAACCGACGGAGGCGGCGGCAAATGGCCGTCCAAGTATCTTCAATGAACAAAACAACTGTAATTCAGCTTGTGTAAGCTACAACGCAGATCAGATCATTTTGATAAATCCAGATTCACAATTGTCTCATTCTTTCAGCCTATCCATGTTGTGATAATTTTCTAATTACTCTTCAAGCAGCCTAGAATAATCTATCAAAATTTCTCTTTCAATGCACGTACAGTAATACTTAGTTCTCAGTTCACATAATCTTACGTATGTAACTACACTCTGTACATTCCGTAAATTAGAAAAGGCAATTAATTCAGTTGAACGGCTTAGACATTACTTGGAACTCACCAGGCACTTGTCAGTATTATAGACAACCTGGACTTGAACCGAAGAAGATTAGGCTCAGATCTTTGCACTTATGCCAGTGCGCCTACAACTCAGTGTATGACTTATAGCCCAATGTGTTCCAATTTGAAACATAATCGTGGCTAATGTTAGAAAGTATATGAAGCGTTGCCAATATGCACGAAATCGATCTATTCGAAGAAATTCGTACGCTATGTAAAGCAATCTTTACTTTATACTGAAAACAACATTATAATAAACATCCTATTATAAATCTTTCATACAAAATTATTTATGTAGATGGCATTGCTTCTGTTCTAGAATGTCATATCGTGGATGACTAGAAAACACTTTTAGCCAAACGTATGCCAATTCAGCTACACTCAAACGAAGAGCATTCTAAAAAATTCATTTTATGACTGAAAAATGCGTGAAGGGTATGACAGATGTAGTGAATTAGCAGAGCGCGAAATTCAAAAACAAATGTACCCCGGTCTGAGCCACAGTCTCTGAAAAGTCTGGCTTTACTTGACGAGCACTCGATAAGGCAGAAATCATTCTCCTTGATGAATTGCTCTTGCTTACCTTAGAAATTCTTAGTTAAAAATGAAAATAATTGTATCATCATCATCATCATCATCCAGATAAACTTTCATTCACTATAATTTCAACAAATGGAATGATATTTTTTATAATGCAAAGTTGGCTGTGTTTAGTTCAAACTATATATCGAAGAATTTCTAAATAGGCGCTACCTTTAAAAGACTAACCGAAATATTTTAGTATATGAGTAAATATATGTGTGGCGTGAAGCACGGGTGTTTGATGTTTTAGAACCAAATACTAAAGGTAAAATGTCTGTTTCAGGCTTTTGTCGCACAAAATTCTGAAAGGTACTTAATGAGTTCCCATTAAGTCAAAAACTGGTCTACTTGATAAATTTCCTTTGCTACCTCAACCAAGCTTTAGTTTACACAGAAAGAGCATAACTAATCAAAATCCTGGCATAAAATACATCTTCAACTTAATATTATTTCACCCTGTTCCATGTTGTCTCTTTTCTAATGACAGATCTTTGGTGGCTATTTAGAGCTTTAAGACAAAGAGATGAAAAATGGGCTCCACCTAGAAATGGTTAACATCGAGGATATTGGTATATGACTAAAATTGTGTTTAGTGTGAAGTAGGAGTGGCGCAGTTTTAAGAACGCAAAATAAAGTATCAAATATGTAACAACTTGCGCCTCGGTCGTGGAAAATTCGAGCAAATACTGTACGAGACACGGACGAAGCCGGTTTACTCGATGAATTTCCTTTACTTTCATAAGCAATATTTAATTTATACTGACTACATATACATAAAATAATCAAAATCCTGCAAAATATCATTAAATATAAAAATTTTAACATATACCGGCAAGATTTTGTTATATATATATATGCTGTTAGAATGAACTAAACTTAGCAGAGGCATTTCCTCAAGTAAACTGGTGTTGATTTTAATAGGAATTCGCCAAGCACTTTGTATAGTGAAAAGAGGCCAAATAGGCTTGATTTGAACGAAAAAACCTCAAGATAACACACGTTTATACAAAATTGAAAATTACAGGTAGCACACGGCTTAAATGTCGCAGTCAATGAAGCCTCTATGTCTTTGTTCGAGATCCGATCTCAGCAATGCTGGTGAATACTAGATGCCTACCCAATAAGGACAAAAGCAGTTTATTTGATTTATTTCGTTTGATATTTCATTTACCGTTGAGTCTAAGCTGACAACATATACATAATAAAATCTTGCCAGTTCACTTAAATTTAGTATCACATCTCAAAATGGCATGTTGGCTGTATCGTGATGACAGATTGCCTAGGTAAGTTTCGGACATTAGACTGAAAGTGATGCGAAATAGGCTTCACCTTAAGAAAAAGCTCATCAGAAAAAATAATTTAGTATACAGCTGAACCTGGCAGATACTTCAATAATGCTCGAATTTTGTACAGAAAATATTTATTATATGTATATATATATATATATATATATATATATATATATATATATAATAAATTGTATCACAGCTCGAACAACGAATGTTCGTTTAATTATAACTATTTAAATGCTCCATGATCATGATATTGCATATCCTTGACAACGGATCATCAAGAAACACAAACAACATTCTTATTTCCAAACGTTCTTCAGCATTTATTGTTTAACAATCAAATATCAGCCAACTAGACTCGCAAAAACTTGAGTAAATGTAGTTACGACAACGACAGCATTAAGGTCACTGACAGCGCTCAAATTTGCTCTAAAAACTAGCGATTATTACTGCAATATGTTAACCTGGCGTCGAAATCAAAGTGACAAACAACAACGTATTATCATAGCGAAAAATCAATCCGTCGATATAATAATAATAATAATAATAAGTAGGTCTCAAGCGCATATTTTTAATAGTATAAGCATGACTCCAATTCGAAAACTGACGCAAACCCATATACTCACATTCCAAAATGAAGTCATATACATTTAATCAAGGTTGAAATCTTGATATATACACCTGTCCTATTGTGAACATACATTTGTCAGTATAAATTAAGATTTGTAGAATGTAGAACAGGAAATTCATCCAGTAGACCGGTTTCGTACTTACTGGGAACTCATCACGTACTGAGCAGAATTTGCCATGGACAGGGCTCGAACCCGGGAAAGTCTACTTTAGAATCTGGTGCTCTAATCACTGAACCACCCTGCCGCTCACAACACACAATTTTGTTATTTTATATCTAATGCTACTTAGATAGTTTATTTATCTTTTTGACGGAGCTCATATGAAATCCATTTAGACCTAAATTTCCAAATAACTATCCTCATTTTCTCATTATAATACAGATATCATGCTATATGGGGAAGTGGTATTGAATTGTAAATTTATATAATTAAATGAATATTGGATTCGTGGACGGTAAAAACTATTACTTTAATCAAAGAAATGATCTTTATATAAACACTTGACCCAGTATGAACGTACATTTTTCAGATTAAACTAAAATTTGTATAATTTAGAATAGGCTTCGTCCTTATTGAGGACTCATCGCGTAGAGTCCAGTATTTGCCGCGAACAAGGCTCGATCCTGGACACGTTTGCTTTGGAATCTAGTGCTCTAACACTGAAACAGATTGCCGCACAAAAAGGGCAATTTTCCGTGTTAAAAGAACGAATGTTCCTTGCCACCCAAATTATCAAATGATAACGCAGGATATACATAGAATAAAGACTGTAAAGTGTGGTTGAGTATTCTTGAAATAAAACCGCCGTTATCCACTATGTTATTAAATGTGTTTTCTCTACCTAAAATAGTGTACTGAGTAGTATATGTCGAATTAGAGGTTTATGGCATGGTTTAGACCATATATATATATATATATATATATATATATATATATATATAAATGGTGAGTATAATATAAACATTGGATAAGATATGGAAATTAATTCTTCAAGTAAACTGGTTACATCCTTATTCGTAACTCATCAAGTACTTGCCAGTATTTACCATCATCGGAATATTTGTAGTGGTTACGCAACATATGAGCGAAAAACACCGATGTAAATGTGTTTCGGCGACCTCCATGCCATGGAAAATAATGGAAAATTATTGACGAATCTTTTTTAAATGACGAAATCCGTCTAATTAATGGATTTCTTGAGCGGTCTCATGCATTTAAAAATTTTATGCATATATTTGAAAGCCTGGTCTTGTGTAAGTCCAGTTTTTTATTTTATTTTTTTATATAAATTTACCATAACTTTTGTACTGCTCTGAATTCTCTTATTGCCGTGCTCCTTGACTATCGAGATATTCTAATTATCGCTGTCTTAATTTAATGCTGCTACTTATAGAATAAGAAATTATCACTTGTTATATGCGTGTGCTAAAACCGTGTACGACGTTTTGAAACGTGTGATTTCGAAACTAGTCGTCATGTCCACGTTACATGCGGTCTAAACGCAATACCGCTTTACATTACAGTCATGCTCATTAGCCATGCATATTTTATGTTGTTACATTGTGTGTTAATCTTTAATTATAGTGTCGTTCATTATGACATCACACTGTTGTCGCGTATTTGTTATATACCTTGTCATCATTAAAAATATTATGTTGCTAATCGTTGTTAACATTAACACCGTGAAATATTCTGGCTTAAACATGATATACCACGCAACGAACGTCTGACATATATTCATTTTTCTAATAAACGGAGCTTATTCAATATATGGACTATTATATAGTGCCAGTTTCATTGACTTTACACGATATTATATAAAGTGGTGTACGAGAGACGATACAAATGTTTACAGCTCTGTCCACACAAGATAAATATCGTCTGAAGGTGGCATCTAAACCAGCATGGCACTTCTAGACAAGAAAAACCAGGTACAATTCTGGCATTGCGACAAGGTTCAACCGCGTCTTGATGTGCGAACAGGTATACACCAAACGACAGCCAAACCATTGATCAAAACTGGACCTCTCATTAGAATTAGAGGGTTACATTATTTTTTTCCAGAATGTTTCACCTTTTATTAGTATGCATATATTTTGGATAATTGGTCGGTCTTAAAAACTGGAATTTAAGCCTTGTTTGCATCCACGAACTTGTACTCATACTCAGTAGCGGTTTTGGTTGTTTGCAAACCCATTTGGTTTGAATATCTACAAAGAAACGGGTTGCTTTTGCCTAAGTTCAGCCTGATTTCACAAGGTTATTAATCGTGTCGTTGTTTATTTTGCTCACATTACTGTTTCAATGTGTTTGTGCGCCAGAATATATCGATCGTGTCGGCGATCAGACATCAACTGCCTACTAATGACTTTCCCGCTTCGTAAAGACATTAGATGTCCTGACTAGCTGCTTTAGGTGGTACGAAATCGTGTCACGATGCCAACGCACCATGATCCTCAAAGACAGCATCATGCCCCAAGTAGCAATGCAGACCCGCGTCGTTTGATGACACAGAGACAAATAGTCTCAGACATGTTTTTCGACGATGTTACTGAACAAATTCTTATTGAAAGCGGATCCTGTTGATACATTTACTAGTCTAAATTATTCCTACTAGATGGGCTACATTAAAACACAGTGTTTCAAATGGGACATGCCTTCTTATCTCGCGTAGAATTTCATTGATTTTTTTTACATATCAAGTCTGAAAACTTGGTCTCCTTGCCACTAAATAATCAGAATTTGACATTTTAAAGTCTTGCCTGGCGATACTAAAACCGTAGTTTTCCGTTTGGACAATATTTATGCTTATAAATTCTAGCCACAATATCAAAACTGTGGTACTGCTATGACCAGTCATATTATAGTGTATCTTGATTATCAAGAAAGTGTAATTATCGTTGACTTAATTTATTATTGTAACTTTTAGAACTAGAAATTAGTGGCACTCTGCTAAACGAAACGTATGGCTTATCAAACTATTCATCATGCCCATGTAATCGGCGGCTTAAGCTACTGTCGAGCGCATAAGCCATTTTTATTCGATGCTATCATATTCTGTATTCATTGTTAATTTTTGAATCTTTATAATATTACACTCATGTGCACTATCCAATATCACGTTGCGCATTTGCTTTTTACTTTTCCATTATTATGTACATGATATTGCTTACCAAATTCGACACGACACACGTGAAATAGTCTCGCTTAAACATGACCTATAACACACAATAAGCTGCCCTATATCACGTGTTTTGTAATACGGAGCTAATTTAAATTAATGGATATTATATAGTTCAGGATTCAACGATATGCATAGTATTACATTAAGTGATGATTTAAAGACAACAAAAGCCATAGCATATCGTGTTTAACGAAAATAGAATTGACACAAACTGTTGTCTAAATTAGACGAGAGATGGAAAGTCACAAACTCGTATAAACGTATTCCTCACGATAAAAGCGGTATTCACACACAAACACACACACACACACTATATATATATATATATATATATATATATATATATGTATGGAATATTTAACAGTTAAATACTGTTTGTTGCGGAGACTAATATATATGCAAGTATGTATTAGGTGTTGCGAACCTAGTAACAAATTAGTTCAGTTGTGACCAGATGGATAAACCAAAGGCAACATGAACGGAAAGTATAATCTCATGCACATTCGTTTCGTGCTTACTGGCGAATTATCAGTAGGAGCCGACATTACGCCCTTTAAACACTATATATTTTGGTCAAGAATGTGTACCGTCCTATTATCCCACATTCTTGATCAAAATATATAGTGGTTAAAGGGCGTAGTACCGGCTGCTACTGATGAGTCGCCAGTAAGCACGAAACGAATGTGCATGAGGTTATACTTTCCGTTCATGCTGCCTTTGGTTTATGCTTCTGGTCACAACTGAACTAATTTGTAACTAGGTTCGCAACACCTAATACATACTTGTGTATGGAATGTTTGCTCCTATTTGCACAAAAATTGTTATTATCTATGCCACTTATATTTTAATTTGGTTGTAATAATTTTTACTGTTGAAACGACTAGCATGTTTTGTTTTTCTCTTCCAAAATTAATTGACCAATTATCTGGTGTTATCTAGCACTGGAAGAATGTATCAATAGGTCTGCATATTTTGGTGATGATGTATTTCGAAATTATTTATGGTGTTTGTCGGTCTAACTTGTCACGCTTCGCGACGGGTAAAATAACATGATCCATTGTCCTTGTTTTGTTTCTAAACCTGATTTGCATATTAAGTCCAATATTTTTTTCATGAATTAAAATGGTAATAGTGCGCAATAAAAATGTACGATTTATATCTAAAAATGTTCTCCAAAATAATTTACAAGGAGAAAATCAATAAAATATAAAATAAGTATATTTCAACAAAATAAAGATTAATATTTTGAAATTATAATTATCAGTAGACTGTGTCTGACATAATGTTTTGTTGATAGAATTAGAACATTATTGTCAAAAAAATCATGCGAATTTTCAAGCACAAATTAAGGTAAAACATATAATTTGTCGATTTATCATGGTTTAGGATTTTTTACATAAACTTTCAAAGGAGCAATACAGTATAATAAAGAATTTTTTTGTCAAAATGATAAATATAAAAATTACATTATAATTAATTTAGGTAAAAATGCATTTATTTTTGAGATTGTGCAGTTAATTAGTTTCATAATTGAAGTTGTAAACAACATAAATTCCCAATATAAACCAGCTATATAAACAATTTCAAAACTTTCACGAGACCATAAGAAACATAAAACAACAATATTGATTCGAGCTTGTTTTCTTATACGCAAATTTTATTTATTCGGATTATACACGTATTAAAATTTCAACATTATGAGGGGAAAGTTTCTTTTTTGAAATTGCAAGAGCTTCTAATAATGAATTTATTTTGGCCTGCCAAAACTGGAGGGCTGTAATGGTAACTAATAAAGCATATCTGTTGCAATAAATTCTAGCGTGAGGAACGAGCGATACGTTTCGTCTTAAAAATGATGTAAGCCGTCTCAAGCACTAGTGTAAAAATGATTGATATTTACCAATGTGCTATGATCCACTACACACTGACATTCATATTTAACTTTAAAAGTTACTTATTATTAGGTAAATGCATAAATTGATAATCTTCAAATTCAAAAAAGCACTAATATTAATTAATTGATAATTAATATCATCCTCATTATCTTCCTCTGCAGTCAAATGATCAGAAAAATATCATCAAATTATTCATGTTAAATATTATCATTATAATGCAAAATATTATTATTTATAATATTGTTATTAGTAATCGTATTATCAATACAATTATAATTAATATTGTTATTATTTTTATTATCATTACTTGTATTATTATTATTATTATTATTATTAGTAGTAGTAGTAGTAGACGCGGAAGTAGTAGTAGTAGTATCATCACTATTATGATTAATATTGATATTAATATTATTTTTATTATTATTATTTTTTATTTATTTATTAATATTATTATTATTATTATTATTATTATTATGATGAATATTATGTGTAACAAATGATTCATCATTCTGTTAAGTACAAGCCAAACGTTCGTCTGTTAAGACAGCTGCTGTTAAACTTTGTTTTACGTAGTGGGTAATAAAAAAATATTTTCGATAATTTTTAATACCAAACAGTTGGCAGCCTCCTTTTGTGATCGCTATATACATACATATTTTCGTAAGCTATGAGCTTTGTGAGATTCTAAATTAATACTTATGCTAGACGGAAATGTCCGTCCTTCATAAGAAACACTCCAGTAAGAACGCTTTGGATTTCATCACACAATCATCTAATTCAGGATCACAAATATGATGTGTCATGCGCATTGGATACGCTTGAAATTTTTATACCAAACACATGCCTATACTATTTCATCTATAGACATTCTTTAAAGCAAATTTTAGCACAGGTGCAAACAATCGGCTTGGGTCTGCCATCAGGAGTAGACATCATGTTAATTGCTGATGGCTATCTGAATAAAAATACAATGAGTAAGACGTCTGTGAAAAAAACGTTCAAAAATTATGTTTCTGACATCAGCATTACGAACTACGGCTGTGGAGTATTTTAGTGAGGACAAATATATCGCCTCATAGGTGTTGTAGACTTGTAACCTTATGCTAAGCCTTGAACATAAAAAAATAATATTACTCAACTTGCGATATTTCTGTTATTCAGTTTGTATATAATCTAAACAAAATAAAATAAAGTGAAAAAAATTCAAAATATCAAAAATTAAAAATTTAAAAAAATTACTTGACGAAATGCAGCAGTAATAAATTTCAATATACCTTAATTTGTTATTGAAATTGTTTGTATTTTAATAGGTCAGCAAACAATTTAGATATTAGAAAATGAAAATAATACTTTCTAATTATTTCCTCATCTCAAAAGCAATATAAAATGAAGAAAACGTGTAGAATTCAAATTTTTAGAGGATTAATTCACAAATGAAATGAAATTAAACGAAGCCCAATAGCAATAAACTGATTTTAAATGAATTATTTTGCACAGACGATAAAAACATTAATATAGTCTATGCGAAATAACAGTTAAAACGTATAAAAAATACCACTAAGAATGTCAAATTTTTTATTAATATTCATTTAACAACCTCTGAATCGTATTTATCCTATCAATATTTAAAAATGCTCTTTCCGTTTTAAAAGTAAACAGGAAAGGGCATTCGTGGCAGTATCTTAACAATTTCTTGATATACGTTGTACAGTCATAGGCATGCCAAAAAATTGTAGAACTGTAGAACTTTTCCAAAATTAAATGAAGATATTTTTTTAGTTGACCAAAATGGTTTCACGAAAATATATTGTGCCTTTCATTGAAAGTTGACCTAGATCTTTCGCAAGTTTGGGTTCAAAAGATCTAAAATCAATAAAGCATAGTTAACCGGAGCTCTGCACTGAACTCTGTTTCATACTGATGTTCAACAGAGTTTCGCCCATTCAATAATATTATCCGATGAAGTGATGTCTGGACTAACACCCCTGTGGTTCCAGCCAACCAACAGAACACACTCGGTGGCCTGGAGAGCAGAATGTGAAATGTGGCCTCTTCAACAGTGGACCAACCAGCGCAATCAACGTTCTATAATGAGGTTCGATGATGATGGGTCATCAAAGTGCGATCGTATGGAACAAGTCAGCTTGAAGATTATCTGTGATTAATGCATCATAATATTTAGCTGACAATGGCCTAAACTAAATCGAAAAAAATCATCGATCAACTTCTACCGGCGTTTGCATCTGTAGTATGTCATCTGCTGTGTCTCTGCAGCATAAAACAAGACCGACATCCACATAATGACTACAAATTCAGATGCAATGATAAGGTATGAAAACTTCTTCAATCTGCTCTTAGAAAATGCACGCCGTTAGTTTTTTTGGAAATTCTACACAAACACTGAAATACCACAGTGGCTCTCCCAGCAGTGGAATATTTTATTGCTACTTTAGAATTAAAGCTATATATTACCCATGATCTGTCTGTCTTTAATTATAACATCTACTGATATTAGCATTTTGCTGTAGAAAAGACGTTACGAAATGTCTTCAATATATCTGACTTTTCTATTAAAATTTATTCATGGAAAGAATGTTTCTACATCTTTAATAACATTTTAGTATACTTTTCTTAAACTCGCCAGGACAAACAAAAGCATAGCCCTGAAATTAATAAAATTGTGTACATTCAATTCCAGTTTACATGTTGGCGTTTCAGTTATAAATGGTACATGATGAAAAATACTACAATTATTCAAAGAAATATCAGACAAGGAATATACAGAATATTACATTTGAGGAGTGTTAGAAAACGCTTTCAATGCAAACACAATATTTTTAACAGAAGTAATACATTATCTGAACACTAACATAGGTACTACGCAGTACAAAAATTCCCCACGTCAGGTGTGAATTACTACCGTTTATAAACATCCAAAAGACAAAAGAAACATTTAGAAATTTTCGATATTTACACAAAAGTTTAAATCAATAAACGTTGAATGCTTTTATTTGTGATATATTCAGTAATTGGAAACGTTTAATTTAAATAAAAATTAAGCAAGCCCTTTTAAATTGTCAATCCATTCAGTGAATTAATTATGTTGATTTTTATGTTATAAAAGTTTTCTCGAACATCTGTAATAATAGCGAATTCATATATATATATATATATATATATATATATATATATATATATATATATATATATATATATATATATATATATATATACAATTTAAAATCATATATAAATATATAAATATATATTCTAAAAGCATGTTTAGAAAATTTTGAAACTAATTTCATCCGTATCAATGTATCAGATGAATTTTGAGAAATATATCATCGAAATATTCGAAATGAAGAAACTAAAAATCAGACATGCGGCTGACATCCTGTGCAGAAAATGGAAGAAACTTGCGTATACTTGTACCGTTTACGTGCTTGTTGCGTCATTTCCATTTTCACAAAAATAGTTTCGAAATTTACAGTTAGGGCAAGTATTATCTAATGCTTTTAGAGTGAATTAAAAAATATTCTCATACGTTTCATGAACTCCGCTTCAGTTACCCACCAATGGTAGATGTTCAATCATTGTTATGCTGATTGTTCTGAGAAAGTCTACTACCTGCAATTTCGAAAAGCTTTACTCCTTCTAAGCACTCTATAAGGACACATTTAAATAAAATATTATTTATTTGTCATTTCGGTCTATAAATTAATTATACCCATTTTTATTCTTAATAGAATATTACTATTCTCGAACCTTTCAAGTAATAGCAAATTTATATATATATATATATATATATATATATATATATATATATATATAAAGAGAGAGAGAGAGAGAGGAGGGAGGAGAGAGAGTAATGAAAATTTAAATTTGTCCTATTTAGAGGCATTTTATATTTCTACATTTATAGAACTATATTTAAATTATTATTACAATTTACTCGTTTTCGTTTTTTAAAACCTAAGAACACTGTATATCTGGTACAACTCTATCTGTTTTATTTATACACATAGCCAGCCAAGCGTTATGTTTAATTTCAGCAGTTTGCTGGCATGACAAAATTAACGGTTACTGGATAAATCAAAGAGTTATTGTAGAAGAACCATGTCCTTATAGAAAATTATTTATTTACTTATTTATATGTGAATTCTTAAAGGATGTTTAGAAAATATCGAAAAGGAATTCACTCGCATCGATTTGAAAAGCGGGTGTTGTGAAATAATTGACCGAAAAATACGAAATAAACAATGAAATTACGAAATCCGGCTGCTAGCCGATACAGAAATTGAAAAATTTGTGCGTGCTTGTTCCATTGACGCTTCGGTCTGGTCACTGAAATATTTTACAAATAGATAATTTGAAATTTATAGATGTGACAACAATTATCTAATGTTTTGGATGTGACTGATATGGTGTATGAACTGCGTTTGATTTTCCAACCAACGGCTGATGTTCTGTCCCGACAGAAATTTCGACCCACATTTTCGCGAGTCTTCCTTAGTTTTTAAATAACCATCAGACTGCCCACTCTAAAAATTGGAAAATTAAGAGAAAGCAGGAATATATCTACATATGCTAGGAAATCATTTTCCAGGTAAATTATCAGTGCACCGCTGAGCAATCACATTTGTGCACCTGAATAAGTTCATGCTTGTTTTAATTTGAGAAATTTGAATCGTGAGATAAAATTTCTACATCTTGTTTACACAAGTAAGCTTCTTGCTAAAATTTGAACGTGTTCTGGCTGCGTTCTCTAGCAGCCAGTATTTTGACTTTCCAAAAAAGTTATATGCATTTAGGCCATGCTAAGGAAGTCATATAATTATCATAAATTATTGTTGTAAAACTAGTCCCCAATGTAGTGTACACAAATTGTAAATAAACACTTGTTTGAGGAACTGGCAAAAAAGATTCTGTTAACTCACTTTCGTAGAATATAGACAAGAGATTACAACAAATTTAATATCAACATTATTTTAGTTTGTACGAGTATTTAGGCGATATATCAAGATTTAAAAATTATAAAGTTAAAAATATAGGAAGTACAAATTAGAATACTCTATGCATTACGTAAGATTAATCTTTGTTGAGGATGTGTTGAACACGATATTCAAACTCCGTATCCAGATGAACAAATATACGTGTTACGCCTCAGTGTTGCCTTCTGTTTTTTGCGGATCAAATTTGTTGCCTCTCCTAGATAAAATAAAGAAGAAATTTATCGAATAAAACTGAAAATCAATATTATATACACCGAGTGTTTAATCTCACGCAAACATTCATTTGCGCACACTTTTCTCAAATATCTTTATGTTCTAATTCTAAGTAATGCTGCGCTGCATGTTAGCACATTTTTGAGTTGGGTTAAAATTAATCACGTTACCTCGTTTAAGGAAAGGTGAAAATGGCTTCACTAAGAGATCAATAGCCACTAACAATCGCACAGGATTAAAAAAATCAAATTGTCAAAGCGAACTAGAAAATAATCTTTTAGTATAAAGATCTATATCCATCTATTACGTGTGTGTCTTTTTAGTTGTACCTAGAATTTGACGCGACACGTGATTTGGAAAAAATCTGCTCTTCACAATTTGCATTTGTAGAAAGCTGAATTAAGTTTAGCGAATCATATGCAATGAAGAAATGTCGTAAAGTTTCAGAGAGGATATATATATGCACGTGTGCGTATTTATATGTATATATAATATGTGTATAAACTAGCTGAAAACTAGCGTAATAAACGAACAAATCTAAAACAAAAAAATTTTTACGTGCGCACATGTAAACAACTAGCTTCGCTTAGAATAGAAATAGCGTTACCTCACATCGAAAAATTGATATTGATTCACAATTTTTAGATTACTGATAATAACTATTTCAATACTTGACTTTAGGCCGTATGTTGCGATTCCAACAAAAATAGATAAAATAATCTATGTATTTGTACAAAATTAAATCTGAATAAAATTTTTGCTTCAACGCATGTTTGGCCAATTTTAGAGAGATTTATAAATAAATGATCTTATATATATATATATATATATATATATATATATATATATATATATATATATATATATATATATATATATATATATATATATATATCACAGCGTGTGTACAGTGAGTCATATAATGGTAATTAATTAAATTAAAAATGTGTTAATGAATCAACAATACTTCATTTAATGCTCGTTACTTTTGTGCAGTTAAAATAAATAATACGAATTTTCGAGGACTTATAACTAGAAAGCCAGAATTTCAAAGTATAATCATGGTCTAATTTGAAAATTAGCTTCATTAACGGCGCGAATCACTAACATATCCTAAATACTTTTGTGAAGATAATATCTTTTCGTTAATTTACTCTCATTACCTCCTAATATTATGGACAAGCTTAATAAATTACACCAGGAAGCTCAAATGGAGTAAACAAAACTAAATACTGCTTCATATGGTTCTGATATACGCCCACAGCAATGGCAGTAGCATAACAAATTGATATTGTTGGCACAATCTGAACGATGTTTATCTTTTCAAATAGAATGTTAAATATTTATATAGTTGTACTTACGCCATCAATCTTTGTTTCCACACCAACAGTATGTATGTGCTATGGTAAGCGCAGATTCAATTGTCTACTACGTTTTTCAACAATGATTGCCCACAGGTAAAATTCAAATTGACGATAACTTCAAATGCAGACTGCATTAGAATTTTGTTTTTTACGAAGTATGTGAAACGTTGGCGATGAATGAAATTAGGAATAAGTGAGCTGCAAAATATACGAGGGCATACTCGGAACGAATTCCACCTTCAATTTTATATTGTACGTGAGTAGACACTACTTTCTTTTGAAATGTACAAAAATTCATTACAGGGTTTATTATATCGTTAGGTATGCACATATCGATAGAATGTGGTCGGTAGCCTTTAATGATAAAAGTAATATAAACACCATGTAATTGAATTACCAAACAGTTTAGCTCTAGTAAAATTTATCATGACTATGTTTCCACCATATTTCAAAAAATTGGAACTGTCGAAATGAATTTGTTTTGCTGCCAGAGTTTTCTAGTAAAAGGCTGATCCGCTCAATGTGCAATCAGTTCTACGTTTGAACAACATATCGTGAAAGTCTAGTATATCATCGTCTAAAATTTCAGTCGTTAATCAAATATTCTGACGCAACTTGTAGAATTTATTAAGCAGCAATTCAACACGCATGCGGCTATCACAGACCGAATATTTACCACAAAATATAAGATTGTAGAGTTTCACTTCGCTCTGTAGTTCAGGTTTATTTCATTCTAACTTACGTATAAACAAACTAGCCAGGATCGGAGCCAAATTCGTACCTATTGCTAGACCATTTTTGTCTGTACAATTTAGCCATTAAAAATTAACTGAATAAGTAAAAAAGGTTTTACCTCACCAAATGCGCGTCACTTAGTTCAAAACAGGGAAAATACCCTCGTACATTCTGACAAACAAACTCAATGTTCAACCTCCGCGATTTGCGTTCGCATGTTGTCGCTTTGCACTATCAATTTCGCAAAGATCCGATCTATCCTCATTTCCAAGTACGCGTCAATTTTGTCTTCTTTTTGGCTAGGTGCAGATTCGTCCCTTTCTTCCGAAGGCTTTAGCATCGTTCATATTAACCAATGGAAATAAGGTATGATCTAAGCTTCGTTGACTGGTGACGTTTCGATATGTCATTTCACTTGTCATCATCAGGCCTCTAGTCACACACACACAGTAAAATAATAACAATTGGAGAGTTAATCAAATGTAAAATGTTTTACTCACTAAAGGTTTTAAACGACTTGATATAACACGTTTGTGCATATTCGTTAAAGCATAGGATATAGATGTTTGTGTTCCAATTGGATTCAGTTGTTAGTGTTCTGTATTTATGAACTCTTTCGTGTAAAAGGTAGAACAACTCAGTCTAAAAGACCCTCGCAGGTTTTATGTTCTATCAATCGTAGTGTCAATTCAAAATTTTGGACCAGAATTTATGTCATTCTCCTTAGAAACATAGTCATCCCAATCCATGACGACCATTCCAGACCATCTGTTTTGTTAAAGCATAACACGTTTACGATCTTAAGCCAACTCTCGTAAAGCTACCATGAACGACTTTCCGCGAAGAAGATTTGTAATCTTTTATTGTGTTGGTGGTAAATCTCGAAAAAAATTACCTTAAACAATTACTGACTGCCATAATGAGTCGCTTTTAAATAAGATAATATAATAAAATGTGATTCGAACACTTCTTCCGTTAGTATACGATTTTCCGTCTATAAAAGAGAGCCACATTTTTCAAAGAAGTCAGTAGCCTCTTTGACAAATTAACAAAAAACTTGTTCGGAACAGGCGGTTTAATATTGAGTGAAAGTTTCAAATTTTCATTATTTGCCCGATTATTTTTACAAACTCCGCTATAACAAATATTTGGAAACTTTATTTCTGTAATCGGACAAAGCTCGTTCCGAACACCAGATAGATTATTAATGCGTTTTCAAAGTTCCATCTGATGTCTCGAATTAGCTTTGTCTGCTTGCTAACATAAGGTTTAGAAGCGATTTTCATAGCGCGTTTGTTAAAATAAAGCAAGCAATTACTGATAGGCTGAAGCTTTCTCTCAATAATAAACTGCCCGATCTGAACATGTTTGGTGTCCAATTGTCGAAGGAGTTACTGGCCTCTTTACAAAGCGAGACTCTCGATTGTGGAAGAAAACCTTTATTCCTGGCAACGAAAAATATATCACAGCAAAAACAAAGTTTGAATAACTTTTTCATCTTTTTCTTTAAAGCATGTTTGCGAGCTTGAAGTAAACACCGATACCATTGTATTTAACCAGTCGTCGAACAACATCGCAAAAATACCACCAGTCGCACGCACTGACGTGTTTCGACCTTTCATGATCTACATAAGAGTAGGACGGCAAATTGACTAGCCAGGATCAAACCGCATTGCATATATATAAAAAGAAAAATTAGAGATGCGGCTCTCACCTCTAGTAGTCTCGCATACATTGTGCTTGACTGGAAATGTGGGCTGCACAATTTCTATGCAATAACAAACGTTAACTGATTGCAGCTTTCGCCACAAATAAATATATGGGAAATACAATTAAAAAATAATTGATTGCGCGGGTGATGGTAACAATTCTTTAAATCTAGTTTGCGAGCTTGAATAAAACACTAATCATATTGCATTTAACCAGTCGTCGAACTGATTGAAAAGTTAAAAATTATAACAGCTTATCATGGTTTAAATTATTGGTCGTCGATATTTGCCACCAATGTCAAAATTAGACTCAGCCAACAAAATCTTCTTTGCGTAAAGCAAACATGGAAACATAAAAGAATCGACTTAAAGTCATGATCAAACTCTTTTTTAACAAGAAAAACGGATTGGTTTGTTCGTCGTGGATCGCGATGTGTAAGTTACTTTGGTGAATGACTTGACTTCGCGCCCACAGTTTTGAATTGCTGCCTATAAGTGACGCAACGGAAAATAAACTATGAGGATCGTCTCAATTAGGCTACCCTACCTTCTACAAGAAGAGTTAACGAAAACCGAACACAAAAACCGAGTCCATTTGGAAGGTAGTCGCAAAGATCGGGCATCCTTCATGACCAGTTGAATTAATGGCAAATGCGTTAACGCTTGAATTATACAAATTCATTATAAACCTATTAATGACGCTAAGAAATAACATATCTGAGCACAGCTTGAAAGATTCTTATGATTTTGTTGGAAAAATAGACAAATCGAACATTAGAAATCCATCGATATTTTCGTTTCACCTTTGGCCACTATTTATTAATGTCCCTTTAAGGGAAACTGTGGAGTTTCTATGTAAGTACGTGTGGGTGAATTTCCCAAATTTGAAACTAAGTAAATATCATTTTTAAAGATTATTTTATTATTATTCAGATATTCAAATCATTTTCAATGGTCAACCATAGAGAGAAAATACAATTAAATATGGAAAAATTTCGCGGGTGGTGGCAAAAATTCTTTAAATCAAGTTTGCGAACTTGAAGTAAACACCAATCCCATTGTATTTACCCAGTCGTATAAAAACTTAGCAAAATTACCATCAGTCACATGTTCTGTTGTTCGACAACTGGCTAAACCCAATGGGATTTATGTTTATTTCAAACTGTCAAATTTCATTTAAAGATTATATAGAAAATAATTCTAACGAGAATTCGGA
This sequence comes from Eudiplozoon nipponicum, assembly GCA_029291075.1. Taxonomy (NCBI): domain Eukaryota; kingdom Metazoa; phylum Platyhelminthes; class Monogenea; order Mazocraeidea; family Diplozoidae; genus Eudiplozoon; species Eudiplozoon nipponicum. The sequence continues at coordinate 110,112 of JAQBSW010001229.1, read as the reverse complement.
TTTAGACTAGGTTACGGTCTATAGGTTAACGTTAAATACTGTTTATTGCGGAGAACTAATATATATGCAAGTATGTATTAGGTGTTGCGAAACTAGTAACAAATTAGTTCAGCTGTGACCAGAAGGATAAACCAAAGGCAGCATGAACGGAAAGTATAATCTCATGGCACATTCGTTTCGTGCTTACTGGCGACTCATCAGTAGGAGCCGGTATTACGCCCTGTAACCACTATATATTTTAGTAAAAAATGTTGGATAATCGGACGGTACAATTTCCTAGACGAATGTGTAAACCTGCGATAGTGAAGCTAACATCATATAAAGTCTACGGCAATGCGACTTCAACGCTAACTCACACTATATAATATATATATACCGAGTCTGTATAGGATACTAACACTATGGCTCTTGTGTTAGTAATCGATACCAACATTATTGTACCGAAAAGGTACATGGTAATAACACTATGGTTTCCGAGTCGGAACATAGTACCAACATGATGGATATCAATTTATGCTATAGTTATCGTGTTTCATGAAACGGATTGCATTTCACATTTTGAATAAAGTTAAATTATTAATCAATAATTTTTATGATATATTTTTGGTCTTCAGAAGTACTATAACCTAAATTGATTAAATGGGATCCTATTTTTTATTTACAGGAAAAAAACAAGTAGTATTATATTTTATATTTCCCTGATACATCGCTGAAACGCACAACTGTAATGAGAAAGAGCCTTAGTAAATATATTGAGAAATACGGCATTTTGCGTTTCTTCAGAGGACATTTTTCTGACAGAGTTGGAATTTGTGTGTTGGTTTAATTCTTTTATCATTAACGATTACCTTTCAAATTTTATAGATATGTACTAGCATTATGCCATAAAAGGACCCGTTGTTAATATTGTACATTTGATAGTAAACTGATGTATATTCACTCACATTACAAAGGTGAAGAGGTGATAACGAGCATATATGGTAGGATGCGGTCCGCGTTCGTGCTCAAATAGTTTGTATCTGACATGGTTTTGATTACATCCACTACCAAACCTCCTAGACATTGTGTGTAACACATAAGTCCACTTCAATCTGCATCTAAAGTTATCAACAGTTGAAGTCGTACCGGCTGCCAATCATTGTTAGATGGATACAGTAAATTATCGCATTTAGGCTTGCAAAATCACACACCTTCTTGGTGTGTGCACAATAACATTGGTACGTAATCCAGAATTAAACATACAATACAAAAATGAAGAGACAATGAAGCGCATAGTACAGAGTTTGCGTTCACACGTTTTTTTAGCTTCTTTAGTCTTGATTACTTCCAAAACCAAAGGACTTCAAACAAGTGGACGGAAAATCTCCACTTTAATCTGCATATAACATTATCTAAAATTAGAGTTATGCCCCCTGCCAAGCATATTTAGGCGGATGCAGTCGATAATCAAATTCGCGCTTGTCGGAACATATACCAACCTGATTGGTGCGAAATAGTGCTGGTACTGCAAATATACACATTTCATATAGCTTAACTTGCGAAAGATGCAAACAGCAAAATAATTAAATTTTAATAAGGCTAAGTGCATTGTAATACTGCTCTATTTAGAAGGTATTTCAATAGGTAGACATTGTCCAGAACTGTGAAAATAAAAACAATTTTTATTTGCAATAACATTGCAATGGGTCATTTCTAGCACAATGCAAAACAGATTTTAGATTTTTCTATTTTATTTGAAAATACTGGGCTAATATATATATATATATATATATATTTGTAAGTATAAACAAAGAACTGTATAATATAGAAAAGCCTATTCGAACACTTTCCGCGGCAAATTATGGGCAGAACGTAAACAGATCCCAATAGGGTCGAATCCGGTCTATTCGATGTTTTTCCAATTCCACATTATACAGTTCTTCGCTTATACTTAGTGATGTAATTATATAATGGGAATGGTGTTTAGATCAAGGTAAATTAATTATTTATAACTAAATTTTGCTGTAATCTACCGTTGAGAATTTGTCCAGTAATGACAGACCCGTCGTAATGCAAATGAATTTTCTTCGAAACAATGATTTGCAACAGTTTGTGGCACGTTACATTTGGCTAAATTTACCAAATTTTTTTCTCCATTCTCACCATAAAAAACGCATTTCCTTTCAAGATCAATAATTATCATAATGAAACAATGTAGATACAGATTCACACACACACACACACACACACACACACATATATATATATATATATATATATATATATATATATATATATATATATATATATACTTAATTAATTCGTATATTTAAATACTGTTTGTTGCGAAGAACTAAATATATGTAAGTATGTATTAGGTTTTGCGAACCTAGTAATAAATTAGTTCAGTTGTGACCAGAAGGATAAACCATAGGCAGCATGAACGGAAGTAATTATGCACATTCGTTTCGTGCTTACTGGCGACTCATCAGTAGGAGCCGGTATTACGCCCTTTAACCACTATATATTTGGTAGAAGAATGTGGAATAATAGACGGTACAATCTCCTAGACGAATGTGTAAACCTGTAATAGTGAAACTAACATAATCTAAAGTCAACGACAATACGACTTCAATGCTAACTCACACTATATAATATATATACCGAGTCTGTAAAGGATACTAACACTATGGCTATTGTGTTAGTAACTGATACCTTTTTTGAAATCGATGAGTACCGGATACTAACACTATGGTCTCCGAGTCGGTACATGATACCAACCTGATGGATATAAATTTATGCTAAAGTTCACTCAAATTGAGAATTACAACAATTTCCGAACACCTGTTACTCCAGATAAACCATACACTCTGGCCTTCATCGATATCAGTTATCACATTTCGCGGTAAGCATGACATCATTCAATTCAATATATTACAGTTAAATACTGTTTGTTGCGAAGAACTAATATATATGCAAGTATGTATTAGGTTTTGCGAACCTAGTAACAAATTAGTTCAGTTGTGACCAGAAGGATAAACCAAAGGCAGCATGAACGGAAAGTATAATCTCATGCACAGTAAGCACGAAACGAATGTGCATAAGATTATATCCTCCGTTCATGCTGCCTTTGGTTTATCCTTCTGGTCACAACTGAACTAATTTGTTACTAGGTTCGCAAGACCTAATACATACTTATATATATATTGTCTTTTCTGCAACAAACAGTATTTAACTGTAATATATTGAATTTGAAGGATGTCATGTTTACCGCGAAATGTGATAACTGATATCGATGAAGGCTAGAGTGTATGGTTTAACTTGAGTAACAGGTGTTCGGAAATTGTTGTAATTCTCAATTTGGGTGAACTTTAGCACAAATTTATATCCATCAGGTTGGTATCATGTACCGACTCGGAAACCATAGTGTTAGTATCCGGTACTCATCGATTTCAAAAAGGTATCAGTTACTAACCCAATAGCCATAGTGTTAGTATCCTTTACAGACTCGGTATATATATTATATAGTGTGAGTTAGCATTGAAGTCGTATTGTCGTTGACTTTAGATTATGTTAGTTTCACTATTACAGGTTTACACATTCGTCTAGGAGATTGTACCGTCCTATTATTCCACATTTTTCTACCAAATATATAGTGGTTAAAGGGCGTAATACCGGCTCCTACTGATGAGTCGCCAGTAAGCACGAAACGAATGTGCAGGAGATTATACTTTCCGTTCATGCTGCCTTTGGTTTATTCTTCTGGTAACAACTGAACTAATTTGTTACTAGGTTCGCAAAACCTAATACATACTTGCATATATATTAGTTCTTCGCAACAAAACAGTATTTAACTGTAATATATTGAATTGAATGATGTCATGCTTAACGAGAAATGTGATAACTGATATCGATGAAGGCCAGAGTGTATGGTTTAACTGGAGTAACAGGTGTTATGAAATTGTTTTAATGCTCAATTTGAGTGAACTTTAGCATAAATTTATATCCATCAGGTTGGTATCAGGTACCGACTCGGAAACCACAGTGTTAGTATCCGGTACTCATCGATTTCAAAAAGGTATCCGTTACTAACACAATAGCCATAGTGTTAGTATCCTTACAGACTCGGTATATATATTATATAGTGTGAGTTAGCATTGAAGTCGCATTGTCGTTGACTTTAGATTATGTTAGCTTCACTATTACAGGCTTACACATTCGTCTAGGAGATTGTACCGTCCTATTATTCCACATTCTTCTACCAAATATATAGTGGTTAAAGGGCGTAATACCGGCTCCTACTGATGAGTCGCCAGTAGCACGAAACGAATGTGCATGAGATTATACTTTCCGTTCATGCTGCCTTTGGTTTATCCTTCTGGTCACAACTGAACTAATTTGTTACTAGGTTCGCAAAACCTAATAAATACTTACACATATATTAGTTCTTCACAACAAACAGTATTTAACTGTAATATATTGAATTGAATGATGTCATGCTTACCGCGAAATGTGATAACTGATATCGATGAAGGCCAGAGTGTATGGTTATCTGGAGTAACAGGTGTTCGGAAATTGTTGTAATTCTCAATTTGAGTGAACTTTAGCATAAATTTATATCCATCAGGTTGGTATCAGGTACCGACTCGGAGACCATAGTGTTAGTACCCGGTACTCATCGATTTCAAAAAGGTATCAGTTACTATCACAATAGCCATAGTGTTAGTATCCTTTACAGACTCGCTATATATATTATATAGTGTGAGTTAGCATTGAAGTCGTATTGTCTTTGACTTTAGATTATGTTAGTTTCACTATTACAGGTTTACACATTCGTCTAGGAGATTGTACCGTCCTATTATTTCACATTCTTCTACCAAATATATAGTGGTTAAAGGGCGTAATACCGGCTCCTACTGATGAGTCGCCAGTAAGCACGAAACGAATGTGTATGAGATTATACTTTCCGTTCATGCTGCCTTTGGTTTATCCTTCTGGTCACAACTGAACTAATTTGTTACTAATTCGTATATTGTAAGGTTACACGATGTCGGATACCGCCCATTGACCTAATTGCATGGTAAATTGAATACGAATTAAGTCCGCTCCAAATTTGGTGAAATTTGACTTATGATTCGTTAGGTAAGTCATTGAGAGATAATGGATTAGTATGTTAAAGTACATTAATGTAATCCAGACAATCTTTAACAACCCCATTTGTCCATAAATAATTCCATTCCGTGCAATTGTGGAATTCTAATGGACAACTTACAAAGTCATAAATTATTTATTGAATAAAATATTGAACATAAAAATATAACTATAACACATTTAGGATTCATTTGATATTTAAATATTTTATTTTAGCTTATTTTGTATGGTAGTAATAGTATATGAACAAAGCTAGTTTTAGTAAAGTATATTTTTCTATTGTAATAAGTAATATGGTCTCCAAGCGGATTAAAAATTTCATGTTTCTGCAGGACATATCTGAACTGAAATTTGCCATAATTAATGTAGCCCATACAGAGCAATAAAGCATGAAATGTAGTTTATACTACTTTTTGACAATATTAAATTAGGCTAGAAAAGTTCTTGTTGTAAAGGGAAACGCGAATACAGATAAGCGAATTAAAGAAATATTTAGTTCAGTCAGGGACGAAAAGAATTGTGCAACAAAGACCACGTTGATGTCAAATTTTATTCGGTTTAACGTTTTAAAAGCAAATAGAATTCCATCCGGCTAAGAATATAAATTTAAAAAATTTTTCAACTGTTATGGAAGTCAATCAATCCAAAATATTATGCTTAAATCCGTTTGGATTTCCACGCGTTTTTAAAGCAAAAGATAAGAATGAATTATCGATCGCTAAACGGGTTATGCATCTTATTCCTTCAGTGGCTGAACAAAAAACATTTAAAAAGGACATCGACTGTACAGGCGCCAGACCCATTATATATATATATTTGCCAGTTCAAAATAAGCATTCTTTAAGGTAGAAAAGGCAATCTATTTAGTAGACCGGTTTTGTCCTTACTGGGATTTCTTCAAACACTGTCCAGAATTTTGCTCCACACAGAGCGCGAACTTGAGCAGGTTTCTTTCGTACTTTGTGGCTATTTACACTGCTAATCACTATTTTCAGTTTTATTTTTTAACTTCTGCTCTTGGTTAGCTTCTCCATCTGGTGAAGCCTACATGACGTCTATGAATACCGAAATAAATAAAATATATTTTCTCAAACATTGCCCAGCCCGTAGCATCACAAACTTACTTTTGTGAAGGTGTGTTTGTTTGTGTTTGTTTGCATATGCGAATGTATGCTGACAGGTTGATTAACAGAAATTCAGCATACAAGCTTAAATAACTACAAGGACCTCCAAAAATGCATTGGGCAAACGTATATAATGAATGAATCTGTTAAAACGGAATGGTTCGCCAAAACGATGTATGACAGTAAAGAACGCGATCTGTGTTCGGCGTATGTGTTTGCACGTAACTTTACTTACTACTTCTTCAGTTAATGCCAACGCATTTGTAACCAGTTAATGATACGCATTTTGTTGTAAAATGAAATTTTATAATCCAACCAAAACCCGCGTTGTTTTTTAACCTAATAGTTTAAATACCGGTGTTTTTTTGTGTTTGTTTGCATATGCGAATGTATGCTGACAGGTTGATTAACAGAAATTCAGCATACAAGCTTAAATAACTACAAGGACCTCCAAAAATGCATTGGGCAAACGTATATAATGAATGAATCTGTTAAAACGGAATGGTTCGCCAAAACGATGTATGACAGTAAAGAACGCGATCTGTGTTCGGCGTATGTGTTTGCACGTAACTTTACTTACTACTTCTTCAGTTTATGCCAACGCATTTGTAACCAGTTAATGATACGCATTTTGTTGTAAAATGAAATTTTATAATCCAACCAAAACCCGCGTTGTTTTTTAACCTAATAGTTTAAATACCAATAATTAAAATCAGTATTGGCACAGGCAAACAGTTAAACCTTTTTCACTACGTTGCACTCAAATGTATTTCCTCTCCATACCACCAACATATTCCAGATTTCTGCTACATAAAAAGCAAACTACTCCTTGGTCGTCAAAGGAGCAAATTAGCAAATTAGCAGATTAACGCGTAGATATTACGACGAAGTAGAAGATGCCGAGGTGTGGTTTTTGGTAGATAATAAAGAATTACTTCAACACGATTGGTTAACAACTAACAATTAAGAAATTTCTGAGTGATAATCAACGTTTGTTCTCATCGAAGACTACGAACAGAGGTAATAGTTTAATTAAACGAACATTGGTTGCGCGGGCCGTGAAAACAATTATTTAAACCAAGGCTGCGATCTTGATATAAACACTAGTCCCATTATATAAATTTATTTTTCAGTATAAACCAGGCACTGTGCAATTAATCCAGTAGACCGGTTTTGGGAATTCTTCACGTTCTGTCTGCGGCGGAATCTAGACAGTACTTGAAGAGTTCCCAATAAGGACGAAACTGGTCTACAGGATTGCATTGATTTTCTCAATTAAAAGTGCTTAGTTTATACTGACAAATGAATGTGTATAGTGGGATTGGCGCTTATATCAAGACGGAATATTAAAATTTTCACCAGTTTTTTTATTGTGAACGAAAAACAATCTTGTAAGACAGCAAGGGTCGGTATTATAAATAGTGCTATTATGCTGGAAAAAAACAGTAAAACACGTTCCAAAGTGAAAACATTTACGCTCATTTTTCTAAAAGAAAAATCATCAAATGAAAATTATTTGATCGAAAATAAAATGTATATAGTTTAATTGAAATTTGTGAGAGAGGTAAATAGCCAAGTTGGAGACAACTCTGGGACCATCGGCTTGGTCGAAAAATACATCAATTTTGATAGCACTAAAACTAGTATTCCTAAAATTATTTTTATACATGGAATAATAAATAAATTCAAATATCAATTGCACAAATTGGGCAGGGTACACATGTGTTCTTAAAATCTACAAAACTTTATTTTTTAAGGAATGCCAATTTTCTGCGGGAGTACTTTTAAGTAGACAAAAGACGACAATACAGACGGTTTTAAGTTTGCTCAGATACTTCAAAGCGACAGATTCTATGTCTAAAATGAACAAATCAACTTTGGCAGAGCAAAATATTACTTTAAGAGAAGTGGTTATGTCTCTTGTGCTGCCTTCATCAAATATTTATACTCATAATTGTCAAACTATTAATTTGGCGGATGGCGTTAACAAAATTTAAAATCTAATTTGCGAGCTTGTGATAAACACCAATACCATTTCGTTTAGTCAGTCGCAAAACAGCAAAATTAACATCAGTCACACGGACTGATATGTTTTGACCTTCTATGGTCGCGATCAGAATATGGCGGGAAATTAACTAACAATAATCAAACCATGTAGCTAAAGCTACAGAAATTTTGTGTTTGTAGCTAAATATAGTTGTGCAGTCCACATTTCGACCTTAGTACAATGTAAGCAAGATATCTAGGCGTCAAATTAAATTATTTTTGATGCTCCCTTACTTATAGATGCGTTGTGGGTTGTTCTGCAATGGACAATTTGCCACCATGCTCAGAGGATAACCATGAAACTTTGAAAATCATCATTACATCCGACTGACAATAGTTTTATATGTTGTGCGAGAGATTAAATAAATCAAAATAGGTGCTTATCGATAGTTCTGGAACTTGATTTTGACGAAACTTCATAGCTGTTTTTGTACAAGTAGTTTAGCTTTTATGGTAAAACATTAATGCCAAAAATATCACTTAGATATTTTTTTCAAAGTAATTCTCAAACTATAACCAAAACTAACCTTGAATAGTACGGCCAGTCATGCGAATCTCCGGCGGGTAACGGGACATCTGAAACCCCACCAATTCCGACAGAACTGGATGTTGTTAGTATTCCAGGAGCAGGATATGAGGTTAAAAATTCTGGTGCGCGCAAAATACCAGAAGTTGCATACGAACTCACGGAACTTTGATGATCCTGCAAATTTCAATTGCAAATAACAATTTAAGGAGTCAGTCTACATCGGTTTGCGTGTTTCTATCAATGTTCTCCACATTTAATAGCGTCTGATGACGAGTTGTGTGGTCTTGCCTACTGAATGCTCCAATTTTTAGTATTTCAATTTCAGTTTTGAATTCATTATCAAGTGACCACCTAATGATTTTCAAATGAGCTCGAGGCATTTCTAACAAAAAATGTGGGGGAGGTAACAAATCAACTGCCTTATTCAGCAGATGTTATTCAATATCGCAATTTAAAAAAAGTTTATTAATGAATTTACATAAGCTAACAATGATTGCGCAGGCGGTGATAAAAATTATATTAATCAATGTTGCTATCCTGATACAGAAAACCACCCTCATGAAACACACAATTATGTTTAAGCTAATTCCATGACAAATTCTGGAGATTACGCGAAGAGCTCTGAATAAGGACGAAAACGGTCTGTTGGATGAGTTGTCTTTTCTAAATTATGCAATTCTTAGTTTATAATGACATACATAAACGTATAATAGGACCGGTGTTTTTATACCTAATCGCAATATTAAAAATTTTAATTAATTTTCTGGTCAGTTATAGGTCAGGCAACAATATAGAAGCCAATATTTCGGATAGGAATAGAGATTAATTCAGAAGAATTTGCCTATTGACATTTTTTAGTGTTGCAATATAATTAAAAAATTGAAATTATACTAATCGTTCTCATTCAGACGAATTTTATAACTTTTTTCGATCAGTGTTATAACTCTAATATTCTTAAACAATGATGGACTTACAAGCCTCTACCTATGTTCTTCTCATATAATACATGTCTGGTTTTTATATTAATGACCAACAGTATACGAAAAATATAACAGCTAGATATTGTTTATTTTTAGGTTATCCTTCTGGTCATATTTGAACTAATTTATCTAACAATTATATATATATATATATATATATATATATATATATATATAATTGTATGATGTTTTGATTACTGAGAAATGTGATAACTGATATTGGCCAGAGTGCATGGATTTACTAGAGTAACAAGTGTTCATAAATAGTTGTAATTCTCAATTTTTGTGAACTTAAGCATACATTGAAATCTATCGTATTGGTAATATGTACTGACTCGGCAACCATAGAGTTGGTACCATTCATCTACTCGAAACCATAATGTTGGTATTGGGTACTGACACATAAGCCAGAGTAGGTACCTTTTACAGACTTAGTATATATATTATATATAGTGATTTGGCTTTCAAATCGCGTTTCGAAGACTTTACAGTAAGTCAGCTTCACTACTGCAGGTTTACACTTACACATAGGAGATTTCACTGTCATATTTACACACATTTCTAACCCATATTTATTGTGGGTAAAGGGCGTAATACCGGCTCCTACTGATGAGTCGACAGTAAGCACGAAACGAATTTGCACATGAGATTACAATTTCCGTTCATGCTGTCTGCGGTCTCTCCTTCTAATCTTATTTTAACTAATTTGTTAATAGGTGCGCAACACAAAACACAATAGAATAGGAAAAGTCTTTTTCTTTAAATCAAGTTTGCGAGCTTGAAGTAAACAACAATCCCATTGTATTTAAACAGTCTTCGAACAACATAACAAAACTACCGCCAGCCGCTACGCACTGACGCGTTTCGACCTTCCATGATCATCATTAGAGTACGACGGCAAACTGACTATCGAGGATCAAACCGCATTGAATATATATAGAAATCAAATTTAGATAGGATTTCAATATATATTCAATGCGGTTTGATCCTCGATAGTCAGTTTGCCGTCGTACTCTGATGATGATCAAGGAAGGTCGAAACGCGTCAGTGCGTAGCGGCTGGCGGTAGTTTTGTTATGTTGTTCGAAGACTGGTTAAATAAAATGGGGTCGGTGTTCACTTCAAGCTCGCAAACTTGATTTAAAGCATTGTTACCACCACCCGCGCAATCAATTATTGTTAAATTGTATTGTCTATATTGGTATATGTGGCGATAGCTGCAAAAAAATAATGTTCGTGAATGCATAGAAATTGTGCAGCCGACATTTCCAGTCAAGTTCAATGTATGCAAGACTGCTAGAGGTGAGTGCCGCATATCTAAATTTGATTTCCATATATATTCACTGTGGTTTGATCCTCGATAGTCAATTTGCCGTCGTACTCTGATGATGATCATGGAAGGTCGAAACGCGTCAGTGCGTATCGGCTGGCGGTAGTTTTGTTATGTTGTTGGAAGACTGGTTGAATAAAACGGGATTGGTGTTTACTTCAAGCTCGCAAACTTGATTTGAAGCATTGTTACCACCACCCGCGCAATCAATTACTGTTAAAGTCTTTTTCTGTTTGTTATAAACGAGCATGAGTTACAGCAAAGCTGAAACACATATTTCTGATTTATTTAATCTTCATGCAAATAGTAGAACACTTCGTTTTTGCGAGAGAGCAACTTTTAGAATTGTTAAAAGTTTTAAAAATCGTGAGCATTTTAATAATTGTTGAAGGATCTTCCCATTTAAATTTTATAAGAAAGATAATACTTAATTAGCTTTTAAAATGCGAAATAATAAATAATGCGAGCCTTAGGCGTGTACACGAATGCAATCTCGTTAAATTAAGCGGAAATACTTGGCTAAAAATTTTACAAATTAATATTAAAACCTTCTTATTTACAAACAATTAGATGAGGTAACAAATAAGTTCAAATATGACTAGAAGGAGAGACCAAAGTCAGCCTGAATGGAACGTAAAATCACATGTGCATATTCGTGTCGTGCTTATTGACGACCTATCAGTAGGATACGGTCCCGTGCCCTGTACCCACTAAATATTTGGGTGAGAAATGTGTAAAATAGGACGGTACAATCAACTATACGAATGTGTAAACCTGCAGAAGTGAAGTTAATATCATACAATCTACGACAATGAATTACAGAGATGTTATAACTTAATTTTGGGTACTTTACTTAAAATTTTAAAATCAAAACATATTAAATCTATGTACTACATCATGGCTTATTTCGTACAATGCTAATCCTCTGGTCAAACCCGTAAAATTGCAAACGACAATTGAACTCATGGCCTCATTTTACAGTCATCTTCAGAATACTTGCACATTGAATAAAATACTTAGTTTTTGAATAGATAAATTTGGATAAATATCTAATGATTTATTAATGCTGAGATGAAACAGAAATTTACTCCAAAAATAACTAGATAAAATTTTCTAAATCCTACATAAATAGAATTCTAAAAATGTTTCTAGCCACATTTTGTGAATAAGACTAACACCATTAAAGTAATGACATGGAAATTATTTATATTGTGCGCCAGAAAGAATTCACTGGGCCTGGAAAGGACTGGAGAAAGAGTCGGAATTTCGTATGTTGCAGCGTGTTTAAATAGCGAAAACTTTCCGCTCCGTCGCCGGTTTTATGCCTGAAGGTGTAGTCCCATTAAATGCGACGAGAGGTAGCCATCTTTCCTTGCAAAAATTTGGGCCATTCCTTTGGTAATCAATTCTTTATTTCCATGAAAGTTGCTTGCCATAATCCAAACCGCGGTGTGAATTTTCTATTTAATTCATTTAACTAAGTAGGCTCAATTGGTAAATTGAATTTTAACATGTAACAGCCAGTCAGAAATTTGGTTAAATTTCCTATAAAAAAAACTCTAGGCTAATATTACCTTCCAAAATATGCAATTAATAATAAATTTTATCGGAACAATGCTCTAATAGATTAAATATAGCCGGAGAGAATGTAACTACTGAAAAGCGCAACTATATACATATATATTCCTAATTGTAGGGCCATAATCTAAATCGAGTTTCATAACGAAACTCCAGGAAATAGTTGTTTTCCATTTTTATTGTAATAACACTTTTTATTAAAAATTAAAAATTTATTTTCAATTTATCAAGCCCAAACATTTCTTGTGCATAATAAATATAACAGCGGATTTACCTTTACTTGAACATTAAAGGGACCGTAATACTTACAAAATAGGCTAGTTTGTAGACTTTAAACTTCATTGTAAATTCGATTAAAGAATTGATGCCATTTATGCCCTATTTATGATCACATTTTTCTTAATTGATATAACAACATTTGTAGAGATTTCTCCAAAGATCAAGGATTATCCACAATATTCGTTTTTGGATGATTTACGATAAGGCAATGGTTTTAAAATAACTTTACTCGTTACTTTAGTATAGTCATTATTTATTTTGTGAGGGTTAACTTAACAAAGAATACGCATAGTTTAAGTGTCAAGATGATTAATCATTTGCATGTAATGGAATTGTGCTTAATTTAAACAGTTGATTCATGAAATACTGTGATATTTTACGTTTTGAGGTACAATCCTTGTTTTCATTTAATTTGATTATGTTTTCATGAAAACCTGGCGACTCGCATTTATAGCACATGTTATTGTCAATTCCGTGACATTTAGGGAGTCAGGTTTTATTGGCTGTAATTGATGTCAATCAAACTCAAAGTGCCAGATTATTCGCGCTGAAACGCAATTAAATATTTACGCAAGACGCAATATATCTTGCAATTCTACACGCGAACAAGTAATTAACACATGAAAAAAGCATTACTTTTAGTAAATTTTCTTTTCGTATGCAGCTTTATTTTTGGGGCATTTCAGACAACATTTTTTTTCCTTACGTGAAGATTGCTTAGACAATTGATGTAATGTGGACGATTCAATTCTGTTTAGCTGCATTTTGCACAAAAGGCCCCAATCGATAAGCACTACCTAAGCGATGACTAATTCGTATCATCAATCGGGACTCACCTCCACTTCAAGGTTATTGTACGTGCTATTTTAATTTTTTAAATAGTCTTAATTAGTTCTTAATCGAACCCGTTTACTGTCTAACAATTAAATGAGCATAATTGCCGGTAAACTGTTTGCTATCATTAACTCCAATCTAATGCACGTGAATAGTGACTAATAAAATTAAATTTAGGGGCAAATTTCCAAAATTAGTTTATCTATATTATGACTTAATCGTTTCATGTCAAACACCGTTTTTAGCATTAACGGGATTATTTGATATCTATATTTCGTGCGGCTCGATGAAATGGTTTGTTCGACATAACAAATAAACCTATATCTCTGCATTATGGTAGCTATTTACGTAAAATAATTTTGATCTATCTCGCCATCCAAAGCAAAGTGGAATAAGCGTTGTATCATTTGATTAAAAGGAAGGAGAGTTCAACCGTCTAACAAAGTAGTTTATCTGCGCAAATGCCCATATACAACACGGCCAGCATATGGGTTTTTAAACACAAGAACACGTCTAAAGATGCAACAATACAGTAAATGCTCGTACAAGAATCGAAATTTCCATCCAAAATTCATAGTATTTAACTATTGGCAGACAATGTCGCCTTTGCATATTTCAAATAAACACTGAAAGCATAGACATATACGTCTTAGTTTAAAAATTTCCACCAAATAAACGAAAAGCAAAGTCCAATATCGAGGGCTTTGATCTGAAGACACACACATAATAGTATATATAGTATATATATATATATATATATATATATATATATATATATATATATATATATATATATATATAAATCGAAAAAATATTAACACGCAGAAAAAGCCATTAAATAATTGTGCACCAATGGGAGAATGTTTTCGAAAATAATTATGGGAAAAATGTACTAACTGAATTATTAATTTCGTGAGATGTACCTATATTGAATGAGTGAGGTATTGCGCAGAACTATCATAAATTTAATTATGCATTATTTATTGCATATCTAGTAACGCGGTAGTTCAAATGGGATTAGGTTGTTTTGTACAAATTAGCGTGATCAAAATGTACACTCTCAAAAACACACGTGTTTCATGCTTACTGACAACTCCCTGGTAGGTGGCATAAAATCACTACAAACACACGACTTATTTCGTCAAGAAGTATGGATCAGTTGAACAGGGAGATGTCACAAACGTATGTGTAGATACCAGTCAGATTAAAAGTTATAGTGTGTTTATTGGCAACATCCATGCGAGTGAGTGGTGTCTTATTAGGTCAGAAATACTGAGTTTTTACATGTATGATTTCGTGCAGTTAGATGTGATGCACTTCGTAAATGTTATTTATTCGTTGTATCTAACTAATATAAAATTGATCGTTTGCGCACTAGCTAGGCCTCCTCGTGTTGGGTTATGACAAGTGTAAGTTTTCTCTATGAACGTTGTCTATTCGCATAAAATGTTCCGAGGGTTTGCCGAGTTGTCACTCTTGTAACAACGAACGTCTCGCATATTGTGGTAGTTTTCGCCTTCTTAGTTAAAGTGTTTCGGTCTCTGGAAAAATATCAAAATTGAGTCTTTTTTATGGCTGCTTCTACGAAAATTTGTTGCCAGTCAGGTTAGATGCTCAATTTTGATGAACCAACAGATTACCGGCTGAAAACGGATTCGGATACAATATTTCCCGTTTTGGCTGATTATTGACCTGTCTGTTAGAAAATTATTTTGCAGGAACGCTAATGCATTTCAGTTGGGTTTATGTAGTTTGAAGTATAATGCGTTTTATGTGTATTAACATTTGTGACGATTATGCACGTTGTAAAAAAGAGAATTTTATAAATTCTGATATGTGCCCCGACTTAAAAATTTGCCACCAAATATGGTGTATTTTTGTCGATACTTGGAAATTATGAATAAAATTGTGCTAAACTTCGGTGGATTATCTAATTGCAAAATCTGAAAATTAGAAAGCGAAGGTGGACTGAAAAGAGAATTTAACGATTTATGTTTGCTACAAAGCAACATGATTCTGGGCGTGTTGATATTAATATTAACAATTACATGGTAAAAAACACATTGAGGCTGTTAGGCCGCTTCCAAACGGTATGTTTTTGAGGACGTTTTTCCGTAATCTGTTTATAAACTGTATTGAATGTATAAAAACCCAATTACAGGAAGTTAGTTGAATGCAACAGTTTTTCTTAAAAATTAGCTCTTCTTCGCTCTTTTATGCTATAACTTTCATGAATTTTCTTTTGCATAATTTCGCAGCACAATGGTTGGAGTAAATATTTTGCCGGGCAAACGTCAATTATTTTGTACTGCTCTTGTCAGATTATCATTCTCATGCGAAGTAAGTGCAAAGCCCAAGTTTGAATCAAATTTGGTATTACTAATTTCGAGTGCGAAATTAAAGTCTAAAATGGAATTATTGGATATTTAAAGAATTTGTATGAATCTTTTGTTTTCAGAATGAATGAATGAAATTAAATAATCCTCGAATTGAAGGGCATAGAATACACAGTTCATCTGCATGTTTCAGGATCGTTTCTTCAAGGTGATGCGGGTACTCATCAGACAGTAGAGGTGAAATGTTGCTTTCGATGGCTTCATAAGAGAACTTTGAAATTGGACGACAAATTGCATGTGAATTATGCTCTTCGATCGGTTTTATTCAAGGATTTCTCTCGGTTGGCTTTCCAAATATTCATACTTTTTACTAGCTAAGTTTGCATCACATATCTGCGCATAGCGACGACTGCGAATGTGGTTAAGTTAATAGATTTTATCAATTGTTAAGTGTATTATGTAGCCACCATACTCATGTGATAATAACCTATGCACCGACTTACCCGTCATTATCGATTATTGCCTGAAAATTATCATTATTTCGTGCGCAAAATTAAACAAGTATTGAATTATGCAATAGTTAGGGAAGGAGCGAAAAATGAAGAATCTATCAAATTGGTATTAAAGTGAACATTAATAGAGAAATGTTTCACAGTACCATTTACATATGCAAAACTAAAAAGAAATTCTGTTAAATAAAGGTGCGATTTTTTTCTCCAATTTGCTTGACAGCAGCAATGACGCTTGCATATAAAATTTTCTATAAATTCTGACTCTAGGCGTACCGAGAAATGCTTGAAAATTCCGAATTTAGAGATAAAGTGATGATGTCTTATTCATAAATGTCATAAAACGTAAGCTTAGTGACACTACTATATTACAAGTGAGTGATAATTTGGGGCCCATTCATTAAATCAAGTAAGCAAGCTCGAGAAAAGCAACAATCCCACCGGCGTAATAAAGAATTATTTAATCTAATAATCGAATTATAGTATAACAGTAATTGTTAATTTCATGAAACTATGCGTTCGAATAAAATAAGAAATATATCAGTTTCAACAGAAAAACTTTACCAGTTTCCAACTAAAAAATAAGAATAGAAAAATATCTAATACTCAAACGCATATTTTTTTCACAAAAAGATTGATTTTTTGTACATTTTAGTAGATCGATTCTATTTTAGCTTCCACAAATGAATACAATTCAGCAGTTAGTTTCAAGCATCGTTTATTAAATCATAATAAAAATATGTCTTCTTATTTAGATCTTTCGTTATCAGCTTTGAAAATACCTCGAAATCCGATTGATGCGGAATGAATATGTTATATTTTTTTTAAATTGAGATAATGCGAAATCGATCTCTTTTTTGCCAGCTGTGTTTATTATGAAATTCTCTTGAAAGCACAATGTACCAGCAAAATTAAACGTTCAGTAAAGAAATTGATCCTTGAACATACCAACATTTACCAAAAGAACATGATTTTAAAATGTTTAACATTGCCCGGAAGCAGTTAATTTTAAAGTTTAGTTTTGAAGCGAATCGCACTACTGACTTTACAAATTTCTCGTTCTACGTAAGACAAAGATGCAAATTATATTATACATATATGACATCGACTTACCCGTTATTGCCTGCAATTTATCACTATTTAGTGTGCAAAATGAAGCAATTATTGGTTTATGCAATAGTTAGGGAGGGAACGAGAAATAGAGAATCTATAAAATAGTATTAAATTAAACTATAACAGAACAAAGTTTCATAGTATTATTTCAATATGCAAAAATCAAAATAAATTTTATCAAATAGAGGAACCGCTTCTTTCTTATTTTCTCTTCAAGTGTGTAAAAATGAACCTGTATATATATATATATATATATATATATATAATTTGAAATGGGAAATAAATTATGCATTGAAGCAAATATATATTATACAGCAGGTGTATATAATACAGTACCAAATGCCATTTTCTTTTATCCAAGACCTAACTCTGGTGCAATATATGGTAATTTATGTAGTAAAGGTTTAAATCGCGGATGATTATATTAGATTAAATACACGCATTATACAACAACAACACGAAGTGAGAATCACACACGCTGGGACACGCCCACAAACACATTCGTGCACAAACATCAACCTGTTCATATTAAATTCAGGAATGAACTTCCTTTGTTTATTTAGCTGAGGATGAAGGATATTGCGTATAGCAGCTTACGATCTGCCTAATTCGTTTTCGTTTTCTGCTTTGGAAACACATCGAAATCCGATTGATTTGGAATTTAATTTTTTAATTGTTTTATATTTAATATAATAAGGGAATCGATCTCTTTTATACCAGCTGCAGTTATTCGGAAATTCTTTCGCAAACACATTGTAGCATCAACATTTAACGTTCAACAAAGGAATTCGTCTACTGAACATTCCAGCATTTACGAAAAGAACATGAATTGAAAAAATTTAACATCGCCCAGAAACAATCAATTTTGAGGTTTAGTTTTGAAACGAGTCGCACAGCTGACTTTTCAACTTTCTCGTTCTACGTAAGGCCAAGTTGTAAATTGTATTAGACATATACGGAACATTTTATATCAAATAACAATAAACTGACATGAAAATATGAAACAAACCACCAACATGATATTTCATTTTACTGGCCACGAATCTTTACATAAATCTCAAAATGTTTAACAGAATAAACTATAGGCTAGAAAAGTGACAAATACTACAATCTTCACATGTTTCACTACAAAAAATACAGCAAAATACCAGGATAAATCTGTTTAAGCTAACATGACAAGTCACCAATCTGCTTATATAATTAATCTAATATTAGTTGTGCTGCTGGGGATAACAATCATTTAAATAATATGTAAACACCAGTTCTATAATTCATAAACATTTGTCAGTATAAAATAAGCATTGAATAATGTAGAAAAGACAATGCATCTAGCAGACCGATTTCCTGAGTATTTGACAATATTCATGTACTGTCCAAAATTTTCCGCAGACAGGACTCGAACCGGGGCACATCTGTTTCGGAATTCGTTGCTCTAACCACAGAGCCACGCTGCCGCACATTGTAGTACGGAACGGAGTCTCAGTGGTTAGAGCCACAGAGTCCAAAGTAGATGTTCCCAGTTTGTAGCCTTTACGCGGCAGATTCTGGACATTACGTGAAGAGTTTTAAAATAAATAAATAAAGCATTCGCATAAAATTGTCTCTAAATGTTGACTCTGGGCGTATTGAGAAATGCTTTCAATTCCGAAATTAGAGATAAATTGATGGTGCCTTATTTTATAAATGTCATAATTATGTAAGTTTTCTGACAAAATTATATTATAAGTAACGATATTTTGGACTCATTCATTAAATCAAATAAGCAAACTTGAGATAAACACCAATCCCATAGTATCTAATCAATCACGCAGATTTTATCACCCCCCGCATAACAAGTAATTGTTTAATCGAGTAAACCAATTATGTTATAATAGTTATTAATAAATCCATGGAGATATGCGTTCGAAAAAAATTAGAAATAAATGAGTTTTAAAAGAAAAAATTTACCAGGTTCCAGCTAAAAAACAAGAAGAGGAAAGCGATTAATACTAGAACGCATACCTTTTTGCAGAACAAGTGTTTTTTGTACATTGTAGTATGTCGATTCTATTTTAGCGTCCAAAATGAATACAATTCTGTTGTTCATTTAAAGCATCGTCTATTAAATCATAATAAAATGTTTCTTCTTATTTATAGTTACTTTGTTAGTAGTTTTTCAAGTGACATTAACTCATAGTGTCATTTGTTTAAATATATTAAACAATATTGGATATTTCGAATAAAATTAAAATGGGAAAACGCAAGTTTGAAAAATACATTTAAATGCTGAACATTTAGACAACAAATTTGGATTTAAAAATTCTTTTCTTTACGACCGGAAACTTGAAAATTCAACTGGACCACCCGACGATATACATCGGACACTGATTCCTCCTCGTCTATCATCAGTCATAACATCGCTCAACGGAAGCCAGTCAACCCTGCACCAGACAGAATCTTTCATCTAGTTGACTTCACCCTAGTCAATACCATTCTAGAGAAATTCAATATCTACGACAAAGAACTCCGTCGGTCGACTTCTGCTACCGGTCCGCCATCACTTTCGTACTCACACTCAAATTCGTCTGTCCGACACTAGCCTACTCCGCATTGATACTCGGACCCTTCATGCATTGTACTCCGGTCGATTCTATCTAGTCAAATGGAATCTCTCTTTTTCACCAGATCGAGCTATCACGAAGTTGTTGAAAGCACTTCTCTTTCAACACTCCTCCCTACCCTGTGGTTAAAATCTTTGCTAGTCACAATTTTATTCATCTCCACATATCCTACCTATGATCTGTTATTTCAATGGTCAGGCCTGTTGGCCTTTGTTGCCAAATAAATGTATTATTATTATTAGTATTATTATTATTATTATTATTATTATTATTATTATTATTATTATTATTATTATTATTATTATTATTACTATTATTATTATTATTATTATTAATTTTATTCGAATTCTAGTTTTGTCGTCTATTTTAAAAAAAAGAAAATAATAATAAGTAAACTACATTTGAAATGGACAGCCACATAAAAAGTGTAAACACAAAAAAAAATGATAAAAAAGACCACCGCCTAGTGTTCGACTGTCAAGCTGCACATGTTGTTTGTAAAATAAAACAAAAGCTGTCCAAACTTGACATAAAAACAAAGCTAATCAGATATTTGAACAAATTTCATTTTAAATATGTAAAGCGTCGACGTATAGCACAAAGATTTACATCACTTTGTGCTCTGTTTTAACCGGATGACAATTGAAATAGTTTATGACGACAAAAATTGCTTGCAATTCTAGGAATTCACTTTATTAATAATACCATATATATACATATATTGATTTATTTATATATTTATGCATTTAAATATACCTTTTGTCAGATTAGACTAAACATTAAATGGGATAAAAATTCAAAATTCAACTTTACAACCTTATTGGGCTTCATTACGCACTTGGCCGGATTGCCACAATAGGAGCACCGAACGAGGAATATTTGCGTCAAATTCTGGCAATTTATCAACTACGCCACGCAAGTCGTTATATAACATCTTCTTCTGTTTAGACAGTCTTTCATTCACTTGGATTCTATACTGTTTATCTCTAATTCCATAGAACACTCGTGATCTAACATTTTAAAACAAACGCAAAGCCACTCGAGTAAAGGTTATTTAGTTAAATTATAATGGTAGGAATTTATACACACGCATATATATATATATATATATATATATATATATATATATATATATATACATATATATATATATATATACATACATTTCAAAAAATATATAGAGTTCATTAGTAATATAAAGACATGGCACGAAGTTGAAATAGCATTATAGCTAATACGAAGCGATATCGGTCGAATTGGTCAATTCTTGCTCATTTTATGCATTCCTGTATTATTTATCAAACATTTGTTTTAATTTTTAGTATAGCTACACACCGATAAACACCAAATTCAATCAAAGGATTTAAAAAATCATTTGCCATTTGCTTCTATTAGTCAGGTATCATGCCAAAAATATATATATTGAATTCCCACCTTATTTATATCACACAAAAATATATTAGAATTTAAGTATTTGGAAGGTGATACCTATATTTATTCATTCATAACTTGGACTGTTTACGATAAATTTCACAGATTATCTAGTAAACCATGCTGTTGTCCGTACTGAACATTTTCAAAGAGGCTGGGATTCCTATAGAAAGTAATTAAATCCATAGTCATTTTTTTGCAAATTCATAAAATTCGTCTTAACAAACAGTGGGTAGGGTTCATTTAGAAAGATTTGGTGTACCTGCAAATAGCACATCTGAATACCTCGGTACTTGCATATGTTATGCTGTTCCAAGCTGTTGAGCATTGATGTTAGACTTTGGCATTTTGCAGTGTCCCATTGGTGCTACCTCTTATAAAAAATAATAACTATTCCATGATAAATGGAGTCTATGCCAATTGGAGATGTGATATTTAGAAAATCAATAAATCACAGCTGGCATAGCCCTTCTAATTTCAATAAATAAGCGGATTCAGTGTTAAATGCAATTTTAAGCCTCGTTTTTAATTAAATTATCGCTGTTAAGGTACTTTTCTATAGACGCCCTGATTCTGAAGCAGAGGTGCCCAGATTAGAGCTATATCCACGGCAAATTCTGGACAGTACGCGATGAGATCCCAATAGGGACGAAACCGATCTACTGGATGGATTGCCTACCCAATACTTAGATTATACTGGCAAATGATTATACATAATAGGTCAGGTGTTTATGTCATGATCGCAACATAGATTAAAATGAGACATAGTCACGATATTAATCTACTCGACGAATTGCTTTTGCTAACTTATTTGTGTTTATCTGAAGCTTGTAACATGGATTTTAAATACATTTTTTTACCATCCGCGTAATCAATGGCTGTTTAAACGCTAGGTTTATTGATCTTTGAGCTCATCGTTATTAGTTTTTTGGCCAATATACAAACCAACGTTAATAATTCACATTCACACTAATTGCTATATTATGACTTAGAGTATTTTATTTATTGTATGCATAGAAGCGATATTTTGTGTATGCACATAATTTGGCACAATTATAAACATAACGGATAATAATTGAAAAATTATAGTTTACTTTTTGCATCGTGTATGCTTACCTAGTAACAATTAGCCTAAATAGGAACAAAAATCTATGCCAAAATCAACAGGAGAAAAACGGAATAATTTCAAGAACACATAAATTTTGAGCTGACTGACGATTAATCATTAAACAAACCTTGGTTTTGCGGGCGCTAATAACCTTTACTATAATCAAGGTTGCGGTCTTGGTATAAGCATCCGGCCCATTAATTACTTGCATACGGCAGTATAAACTAAGAAATGTATAGTGTAGATAGAGCAATTCATTCAGTAGACCGGTTTCGTTCTTATTGGGAAATCATCACGTACTGGCCAATTGCAAATAACGAGTCAGTCTACTTCATTTTGACTGTTTCTATCAATGTTCTCCACATCTAATAACTTCTGATGCACAAAGGGTTGTGCGTTATTGCCTACTGAATGCTCGTATTTTAATATTTCGAGTTCAGTTTAGAATTCATTATCAAGTGATTATCTATTGATTTTCAAATGAGTTCATAGTTTTTGTAACTAATATTATGGAAAAGTAACAAATCAGCTGTCGTATTCAGCAGATTTTATTAAATAATGCAAACTTTTTAAAATTGCAAATGTGTATAATTAAACGGACAATGATGACGCGAGCGGTGATAATGATTATTTAATTCAAGGTTGCGATCTTGATATATACATCAGTCGCATTATATTCGTAAATTTTTGCGTTTTCGAGCCCTGTCCGCGGCGATTTCTGGCCAGTACGTGATGATATCCCAGTAATGACGAAACCAGTCTACTGCATGAATTGCCTTTTCACCACTATACAATTTTAAGTTTATACTGACAAATGTATGACGATTCATCAGTTGGATCCAAAACTACACCGCAAAACAATTATAATAGAATCGCCAGTAAACTGGAAATGAATGTGTATTTTAGATAATTCCATTCGTTCATGATTAATTTGGGCATACAATTCAGGTCTATTTTGTATTAATTTGCTAGTAGATTTTCTTCTACCACTAAATATTTATTTTATTGAAATGCGAGCTTTAAAAAAAATCATTGTACCCTTCCTGTGTGCAGAAACAAAAAGAAATTTTATCAGACACAAAAAATATTTCTTTCGCATAATCTTCTCAAATATCTACTAATGAACATATCTTTATATATAAATTGCTTTCCAACTTATATATAAAGATATGTTTATTAGTAGATATTTGAGGAGATTATGCGAAAGAAATTTTTCTTGTATCTGATAAAATTTCTTTTTGTTTTTGCACACAGGAAGGGTACAATGAATTCCATTTGTATTAGTTCTCTGTAGCAGGAATATATATAACTATTGGAGTTTAATTAGATGGGCATAAATATGAATATAAATAAATCGGCCCACAAATTCCCATACAGGCGTTGTGTCAGCTACTGCTTGGTTATTCTGGTGTTCTGCAAAGGTGAAAATCGCCAAATATTACAAAGATATCAACAAACGAGGGAATTCACTTTTTTATTTAAATCTCAAATTAGCCATATATTTAAGGGCAAAGTTCGAACTAACTATCCCAAATCTGTCATTAGCGAACAGACACCACACTTACTAGACGAAATTGGTTTGCTAGATGAATTGCCATTTCTGGGACTGGTTCATATATCAAGATCGCAACCTTGATATAAATGATGGTTATCAGCGCCCGCGCAACCAATGTCCATGGACTTGGGTTTTTATCAAAAGAACAAAATTAGCAACTTATTTAGGCTATGGCTGAAAAATATTAAAAGAACGCGACTTGATATTTCATTCTAATGCAAAATTTCATTAGTTAAATATTGCATTATTCTGTTCTGCACAATAATGTTATTAATGTAGATGAACTTTAAGTTTTACGATATAGAACATTGGATTTGTTTCCTAAAATTGACCAATTGGTGGTTTGAACATGAAAATTGGATACGCGAACGTTTTATGCCGTTGTTTATGTAGCAGTTGTGCAATATTTCAAATTTTTACTATTCTTGCAAATTTGAAACCGGTGTCTTAATAACAAAGATTGCATATTTAAATCAAAGTTGCGATCTTGCAGTAAACACCAGGTTGGCTCAGCGGATAGAGCAACAGATTCCGAAAAAGACATGACCGTGTTCGAGCCCTGTCCGAGGCAAATTCTTGACAGTACGCGAAGAGTTCCCAATATAGACGAAACCGGTCTACTTGACAAACTGCCTTTTATTCATTATACAACGTTTTGTTTATACTAACAAATCTACATATGTAATGGGCCTGGTGTTTTTATCAAAATCACAACCTTGTTCTAAATAATTGTTTTCACCGCCCGTGCAACCAAAATTCATTAAAATTTTCATATTGTTGTACGCACAGAATCTTACTCACTTCCTATACAAGCATAATTACAATCATACCTACTCCACACAAATATATGGTCTATTCAATTAGAATGTTGTGCTTTTACGCGTTATTCTATCTTATCTGTATTTTAATGTATT
Source organism: Eudiplozoon nipponicum (assembly GCA_029291075.1). Lineage (NCBI taxonomy): Eukaryota > Metazoa > Platyhelminthes > Monogenea > Mazocraeidea > Diplozoidae > Eudiplozoon > Eudiplozoon nipponicum. The sequence goes on along the minus strand of JAQBSW010001229.1, from coordinate 84,717 downwards.
TTTTAGGCTTTTGTTAAGGCATTATCATTTCACGAAATCTGACAACTATACGAGTTACAAAATTTAAAAAAATCATTGATTGCACGTGTGGTGACAAAAAAATTATTTATAACAAGTTTGCCAGCTTAATATAAACATCATTCCCACCGTATGTAACCAGTTGCCAAACACAGCAAAATTACTATCAGTCAGCATAATGACGCCTTTCAATCTTCCATGATTAAAGCACAACGGAAACCTGAGTAGTCAGAGTCAAACCGCAATCCACATATAAGGAAAGCAAAATTTGATACGCGGCTCCCCCCAAAGTAGCCTCGAATACATCTACTTAACTAGTAATTTCTGCTGCACAATATTTTCACAATCACGAAATTTAACCATCTGCAGTTATAGCCACAACCAAATAAGTTATCCAATTAAACATTTATTGGTTGGGCTGTTGGTGGTTACTGACTGAACTTGGACCTGGTGTACGACAGGTTACGTACAGTGGGATTGGGGTTTATATGAAGTCCGAAAACATAATAAAAAAATCATCCTTGTATGCTATTTTAGGCTTAACATTGCATACTTTATAAAGGTGATTAAAAAACTTACTACCTGCATGTCGTTTCACAATTTGCAACAAAATATAATCAGCATTTCATCGACAGCTGATTACTATTTACAATTTATTAGCCATTATAAGAATGAAAAAATTAAATTTATTCGCAAAAAATACGATGTTCCAAATGACTAATTATTTCTCAATTTATGTTACTACTGAACGTTTCCACATGCCGTTTCGTGAACATAGATGCTTGAAGTAATTATTAACTTTAAATTGAGGAGGTTGAAAAATTTGGTAGAGAAATATTTACCCACGATATGGAAATCTGGGGAAAAATTTTAGTTTTGTATAATTAAACGAACATTGGTTGCGTGGGCGGTGATAACCATTACTATAATCAAGGTTGCGATCTTGATATAAGCACCTGACTCATTAATTATTTACATTTGTCAGTACAAACTAAGAGTTGTATAGTGTAGAAAATGACGCCTAGATTCGAGCCCTGTCCGCGGCAAATTCTACTTAGTATGTGATGAGTTCCCAATAAGGATAAAACCGGTCTACTGGATGAATTGCCTTTTATACACTATACAATTCTTAGTTATTACTCACATATGTAAGTAATTAACGGATCAAGTGCTTATATCAGGACCGCAACCTTGATTATAGTAATTTTAGTTTTACTTTAATTGTGGTGCAAATAATGAACTGTTTCCTTCGATAGATAGTTAATCTCTAAAAACAGGGAAACATTATTAACCAATAATTGCTAACTTTAGTATTTACATTGGTTATATAATTACTGGTACGCCGCCATTATTTTGAATGCTGATTTTGTTGAACAATTCGCACCACTGCCTACCACGAGATTATACGAAATTCAAGCAACTGACAGCAAATTACTGCATATAAATAATAAAAAGATTAAATTTTTACTCTACTGCTGTTTTTAATTTGCTCAATTCATCATTTAGTGTTTAAATAGCACATAACGGTCACACTATAAGCAAATATGATTAGTAAGTAAGCATTTTTTTAAATTTTGCTTATTTATATACAAAAAATGCATATATATATATATATATATATATATATATATATATATATAGAGGAGGCAATAAAAGTTCCGACAAATATTACGTCGAAATATTGCAATTTTTACACAAAATTTGCATAACACGCGTTTCTGACAGAAATATTGAGTACTGAAACTGGTGAACACATAAGTATTTGAAAGCGTATTCTTGAGCAAAAACCAGTTATAAGTGCATAAAACACTTGACTGTATATTGGCCTATCCGGTAATAGTATACTGTTCAAGCGACAGCAGAGTAGTTGTTGCGTTATTGCATAATTTTATATTTTAGCTTCTGGTAGCGCAAAATATTATATAACCATCAAAATAGGCTTCAGCTGAAACCATAGAATACAACGTTCCAATTTATTTTGCTTGAAATATAAATATATATATATACATATATATATATATATATATATATATATATATATTTATATATATATATAATATGGTGCAGTATAAAATTTATTTTGGTAAGCAAAATAATTGCTTTACATTTAAAGCAATATATTTGTAGTCATTAATGTTTCATACAAAATAACACATGCACGGCCATATTAACCGTTGAATAATGTAACAGAAAAATTAAGCCAGTTCGCATAAATTATACGCTCATATAATTGCATCTGATAAAATTTATTTTTGTGTTTGCACATAGAAAGGGTACATGATATATATATATATATATATATATATATGTCTATATAATACTGACGTTGCACAGATTAAGTGTTGCATGACTTTGAAATAAATGCATTCTCGCTAATCTGGCCAGGTCATTTGTCACACGTAGTTTGTGCCAAAACTGAAATGAAACCGGTCACCTAGATGAATTTTATTTGTAAGTTAGTGCTGTGTTAAGATTAAGCAAATAGCTGATGTACGATATAATCTGGCTAGGCCACTTACATTGGATATTATTTTCGAACAGGCATGGTTTGCCTTTGCCGCTCGATTACAGTATTTTAAATTAAGGCGTTCTTAACGTCTAAAAACCATTTTACTATAATAATATTGTTAAAAAGGTTATTACATTTTGCTCCCCTATTTAAAATGCCTTTGTGTGCCACTGAACCGTGTAATAAGAAGGAAGGTTACTACGCCTTTGTATTAAAATGAATGTGTACATCAAAGGAAATGTTCATAATATATCATTTCAACCGTAAGGTTCGACTAAATTCGATTTTACACAAAATTCCTGAAATTGGATTTACAAATTATCTGTTGTATTTCAACAATAATTGCGTTAAAACCAGATACGTTCATTCGTAGTCAACCTTTTTGCGCATTTGTAAATTATTTCAACTACGGGCTATTTGGTATATATAAAGTCAATATATTACCCATAGAGTTTAAACCAATGTCCCAGAATGTTGCATTTAAATTGTAGTTTGGTTAAAACAAACCGGTGGCTGCTCCTTTAAACATATATTACTGGTTTTAAAATAACACAATTCACGGTCAAACTTTTTCACACTTGCAAATTTTGTTATAAATGACAAGTTTTACAGCCTAATAAACTCTGAACGTGGATCCCTTTATCTTTATCAGTAGTAAATCTGCATTTACACCGAAAGCATAGAAAGTGCACACATTTATTGGAAAAAAGCTTGGATATGTGTGATTGTGAGGAAAGGAGAAATGTTATTTTCAAACAATCAGATTAAAAACGTGATAGAGTGACATAACGCAGGATTTAAATGATAAAAATTACCAATTTTGATTTGGAAAAGGAAAAAAAACTGAATCAATGTTATTTGATAAGGGTTAATTTAAACTAATGAGTAATAAAGGCAAATTAAAGTTAATTAGTTTAGAAGGAAATAAAAAGTATACGTTAATATACATTTGAGTAAAATTGAAAAACTTGCCCAACATTTGTAAGGTGATTCATATTTTGAAATAAAAACGGATGCATCAAAAAAAGAAAATCAATAATTTATTTTGAGCATTGGCATATTTTGTGTAATAGCAGAGTAAATTCAGGAAGACTTGGTATTCTAAGGCCCTACTTTATTATAGTTTTTTTGAACATAGTTGTAAAATGTGAAATTTTATCCATATATCATAATGGAATGGAATATGTATTTCATCATCCAGTATAACGTGGATTAAGCTAGATTGCCTGAATGCATTATATATCGAAATGTATGGATTTTCTTTCAGTTTTTCGTTGTATAATATCTTAACACGATATTGTTTAATTCCATTTGCTTTACTCAATGGTCTAGATAACCTTTAGGTATTTCAGAAATGATAGGATTTTACAAAAGAAAGTTTTAATTTGATTTAAAAACTTGCTCTAATAATGTGGTTATGCTGTAGTAAATATTTTAAATAAATTATACTTTGCAAATTTGAATCTTGGTTACGTTATTTCTACTATGGCCTATTTTGTTTTTGATTCTATCTATAAATATATTTTTGATCTATTACATATCCAGTGCAAACAAATATTCAGGATGGTTGAAACGAAATTGTAGATCAACCAAAATAATCCAATATCTGCTATTTTAAGTATACATTACTGATTGTAGGATAAAACAAATTCACTGTCAACATGTGTGCATTTCAATGTAAATTCATTATGGCAGTACTTTCCAGCTCCCAAAATTAGCGAAAATATATGCTCTACACTATAAAAATAATAAATTGGTAGAACAAAGGGCAACCAGACGTCCAATACAAATTGAAGTGTAAACAACTGTGTTATCCACTTTAATTTCGTCTCGTAAAGTCATAAGCTCGAAAGTCAAGAATAACTAACCGAATTCTTTCGACAAACAAAATATCTTTTGAGCATTTCCATTGATCAAATGATCAATTTCTCCACTATGTTCATCAAAGGAAATCAGCCCGCAGCCCCTATTCCTACAATTTAAATCATAATATTCCTCATCAAATGAAATAAGGATGCTCAACTCCACTTCATTGGTGCATAGTTCACAAAAGGCGTTGGGATAGCTTAAGGTGGTCCTCTAGGGAGTCTTCTTGTTGATGTATGCGGAATACAATTGAGATGTATGCAAAACAAACCAATTTATTCAATAATATTCCCACAAATATCTAAGGCTCGTCGAGCATACTTTCGTTATCATTGATGAATATGTAGATAGATATAATAATCTTAACGCTTTTAACGGCGTGGACTATCATACCTAGTTCACTTGCGAGCGCCAAGTACCTCACTCTAACGAACTGTCATTCCTCAATGTTCTGGCTCTAGAACGGGAATTTGGCAATTTTAAACAAAATATCATTCTTAAAGCTAACATGGAATGTTTGATAAATCCACTTTGACAACACAGTTTCACATGCAGGATAGCAAAATCTATTTTGAGGACGTTCAACTCCAAAATTTACCTATGCTCTAACCGAATTGACTTTAATATGAGTATCACAAAAATCGTGTTAAAACTAAACGAATTTCTTTGCAAGGCCGCGATTTTCATTCGCGGGTTGTCGCTTTGCACTATCTGCTTCGCAAAGGTCTGATTGATCCTCATTCCCAAGTACACATCCGGCTTTTCTTCTTATTGGCTGGGTGCGGATACGTTTCTTTCCTCAGGAGGCCTAAACATCGTTCATACTAACCACTGGAAAAGAGGCGCCTTCGGAAGAAAGGGACGAATACGCACCCAGCCTGATCGTAGGCAAAACAGATGCGTATTTTGGAAATGGGAATCTTTTCGAAACTGATTGTGCAAAACGACAACTAGCGCACGCAAATCGCGGCCTTGCAACATATGAAGCTGGCACGCCGCAAAATTTCAAAGGAAATTTGTCAAACGAAGTGTTAGCAGAAACAGGGGAAGCAATAAGTCTGCTCCAAATTAATGGAGTATATATTGAAATTTACTAGTTAAATGGGATTTTCACTCTGAAATCATAGAATGGAGTATATTTTCAAAAAACAATATCTATATGGATCTGTAATTTCAAATTATTGTTGCTTTTTCCACAGTACGCCTGCCATTTGTAGACACAGAAGACCATATCCCAAGTATCAAGGGGACAAAAATTGATTATTTCTACACATGAAATAGCTGCTCAATGCGCTAGGCAGGTATGACTGGCCGATTTTTAAACAATCGAACGCAAGAATATTTTAGGACAAAACATATTTGAAGTCAAAGACAACTCTTCAGCATAACGGAAAATATTGCTCCAAATAGCCGCACTTCAATTCTAGCGGATTTCCATCCGTTTTCCAAAGGATAAAATGACCAGTTACTGCACATATTAGACGATGACATTTCCGTCAGATTTCCACAATATTTAAATAGACACAAGAATTTTGCATAAAAATTGAATATAAATTGCTGTATTTTGTGTGACTTTGTGAGTTATCCAATATACGTGTTTTCAATGTGGTTCTTTGAAGTTTGATATAAACAAGGGGTCTGAATTAATCCAATAATACAATTTTCTTATTTTCTACATATAGAAAAATCTGAAAATAAGATAAGGTGGATTTAAAAAAAAATTAAACCACCTATTTTAATCATACTTTAAAAAATCAAGTTCTGGTTCATTAATCAATGAAATTGTCAATTTGTTCTAACAATTATGCAATACTTAGTTTAAAATTATATACATACTTATAATCGGATTGATGTTTTTATCAAAATCGCAATCTTGATTTTGAATTCATTTGTATCACTACCCGCACAACTAATGTTTGTTCAATTCATGATATCATTGTCTTTTAGGGTATGAATATTTGAACTTGACTGTGCAAATCGCGTATGCGGTTTATTTCAAAAATAGAAACTTCTCCTTAAACAAATAAATTAATTTATTTAATGAATATGATATACTTTAGTTTAAATAAACATCTTATGTTTTTGCGGTTAGTATTGACTTTAGTAGAATTTTTAAGCACTTGTGCGGATATTTCCTCTCATAGAGCAATAGTAAGTTAGCTTGGCTATTAATGATCAAATAATCTTCGCTGCCGTCCTTAAACCTTTTATCATTATTTTTCACAATCAAACATGAAAAAAATTGATAAAGCATCGATTCTATCTCATTTCGTGCTGATTATTTTGATTACTTTTTGGATATTTTGAGCGCGGTTACGATATATTATTCACATAACTAATTATAAATCGCGCAGAAATTGCGACCATTTTGTATATCATGAATATTGATAAGTTACAATAAACATTAATTCGAACATAATACCATGTTTGATTGATTTTCAACATACCTTGAACAGTGTCGATGGCTGTGTGAGAGGTTGATTCGCATTAGAATGCGTAGTAATTCCAAAATTTCCTTGAAATATAGATGGGTGACTTTTGGTCATTGCCAACATTGAGGCAATTGATGGAGAGCTAGTGGACATTGCCATTTGTGATGTAAAAGAAGCCGCCGTTGAGGTAGGTGCCACAATGTTATTACGAATTCCAGTGTTGTCAGTTGAATTAGCATCAATTTTGTCTGCAGGTTCTGCCGATGTAGTATTACCATTGAAAGATGTTTGCATTCCGCTCGTCGGGTTGAACGAGCGAACTGGCAGGTAAGAGCTGACCACAACATCAGAGCCAGAATTTAAATTGGCCGAATTCTTTTGACATAGTTGTTGGTCTAGCGCGTAGGACGAAGTCGATTTTGCTTTGGACAGACCAGAATTTATTTGTCCACTGGTCAAGACTCCGGCACTACTGGAGAATACTGAGGTACCAGTTGTTAAAAAACTGTTGTGAGCAGAGGTTTTTGTCCCTCCCATTGATATGTTGGCTGACTCGCCAAGCTGAAAGTAGTCTGAGAAATTTGCTACTGGTTGGAGAGGACGGTTGCGTTGTCGGCGATCCGACATTATGCCAATGCCTGAAGTTGTATGGAAACTGGATCCAGTTACGTTACTGATTACCGGTGCATCCCTGGTATGGCGTCGTTTCGTAACATCTTGAACCACCTTATCTTTTAATTCGGCCACCTTAATAATAAAATATATATCCTAACGTATTTATATAATCAAAGTTGCAGGAGAACCTATATATATATATATATATATATATATATATATATATATATATATATTCATGCACTAAACACGGAATAAATATATGTTAAAACTTCTGTCGAATGGAAAATTTGAATTAAGCTGAAGAAATCAATTACCAAGATCAGATAAAGGAAAATCAAATTACCACAAATTGACTTGTATAGGCTTTTGGGAAATAATAACAGTGCTCCATATAATTTAGCATAGGAAACTTTGCATTCATAATACAGCATAACAGGCATACACTTGATTTTAATTTAAAATTTCACGAACTGATAAAGTGTATCCGTCTATTTGATCAAAATCGCGACGTAAAATTTTATTCGGTTAAGGAAAAATAAATATGCTGTTACGGTCATCTGCGCAACTAATTTACTTATAAATGACGAAAGACAAGCGGCAGAATTACTTAAATCAATGTTGAGATTTTGATATGAGCACCAATCCCATTATATACATGCATTTGTCAGTATAAAATAATCACTGTAAAACGTGGAAAAGGCAATTGATCCAGAAGACCGGTTTCGCCTTTATGGGGCACTCATTATGTACTGTCAAGAATTTGCTGCGGATAGGACTTGAACCTGAACACGTTTGCTTTGGAATGTATTGCTCTAACCGCTGAGCCATCCTGTCGCACGACACACACAATTTTCAGTTATATACTAAATAAAATTTATTGATTAGCCTTTCCTTTAAATGTAGCCTATATGGCACCTCTGCAGGCTTAAATTCCAACTAACCATCCCGTCTGGTCTTATAGATAAGACACCACGCTACCTGGGGAATTGTTATTGAATTGCACGTTTATATAATTAAACAAAAATTGGCTTCGCGGTCAGTTATAACACTTAATTAAATCATGGTTGCAATTCGCCGATTTAGTAACCATTTATGCCAACCTATATAGCGCACTGGGATTATTCTGACAAATGTCAGAAGATAATGGGCCAGGTCTTTATATCAAGATCGCAACCTTGATTTAAAGTAATTGTTATCATAGTTCGCGCAACCAGTTTTCGTTTAGTTATATAAATTGCAGAGAGCTTAACCGTCACATTTATATATAGCAGGCGTTATATAGTATAAGCAAACTTCAATTGTGTATGGGATGTCCACGAGCGCACTGCTTTTTTTTAAGATTCTTCGAGTGAACATTTCGGATGATGCATCACATTAAAAAGTTACACTGATATACATTGTCTTTTGGATTGGTACGGTTGCGAAACGAAAGACAGCATATCGGGAAAAAACTTTCGTGCACTATTTATAATCAAGGTTGCGGTCTTGATATAAACACCTGACCCTTAATTACTTACATATGTCAGTATAAACTAAGAATTGTATAGTGTAGAAAAGGCAATTCATCCAGTAGACCGGTTTCGTCCTTATTGGGAACTCATCATGTACTGGCCAGAATTTGCCGCGGACAGGAATCGAACCTGGGCACGTCTGCTTCGGAATCTGGTGCTCTAACCACTGAGCCATACTGCCGCACTTAAAAGCCAATAAAGCGACCACTTTGTCAAAGCTCAATCCATCGATACAAGAATACCGAATTCTCGAACATCACACTGTTATGCAATGAGACTGAAATAAACACGCCTACGGACAAACACACAGACACAATCGAATGTGCACTCACAAACCAATTTGCAATATACCACCAACAAGAAATACAAGTAAAACTATAAATCAGACCAAATTGCCACCCGCAATAAAAAAAAGCGTTTCATCTTTCCGTAATATATATATATATATATATATATATATATATATATATATATATATATAAATTTAAACGGGGAAAGTGTCTAATAAGGAAAAGACTAATCAGATGCGTGCCTCACTTTCAGGTCAAGCTCAATGTCCGAAACGCTATTTCTGCCAAAACAAATCAGGCTGCATTTAGTTTAGCCACAGATTTTCATATGTGTCTAACTCACACATGTTGCTGCATTGTGTATTAAGCTTACAGGCCACATCTAAAGAATATGCGTGCGTGGTTTTAATTATTTGCTGCGCGATTTCAGACGCGTATTCACCATTTGATTTCAAACAGGCGTTTATGCTGCTGCTTTGCTATTTTGGTAATTATCCGTGGGGTCAGCCGGGCTACATATGTCAATCGAGAAGTAGCGCAAGTTTATTAAAAAAAAATAAAACTTGAAGTCGATATTAACGATTTTTGCTTTTTTTATTACTGTTAAACGCAAACGTGTTAACCTAAATAACACTCGTATTTTAGCTGCATAAAATGTGCGCGTTAACCTCACTTCAACTTTCTGCTGCGATGTGCTGAAAACGGCATCTTCTTTACATGTGATTTTTAATTACATTGCTTTTTTATCTTGTTTTCAAAACATCTGTCTATTATGATTTCCCACTAGACATTAGACTGTTTTTGTTTCAGTACATTGGTCGCCTTTTGGAAGTGGACTAGCTAGACTGTCTCTTCTTGAGAAACAGTCGCGAACTGTTAGTAATTTATACTGAAACAGGAGAAAACTGTTATGATGCAAACACTGAAATGACCAGGTTTGTTTGTGGTAAATTGATTTTAAGAGGAAATAAAATTTCAGCAGCAAAATGTATATTCTTTGCACATCTATGTATGCCACTAACTTTAGTGGTGTTGTGAAGTTTGCCTAGGACAATCTCAGCCAGCATTTCAGATAGGAGGACCACCATATCCGTCTATGAATACGTCCAGGAAACCAAATCTGTAGATCATTCTTGCATGGCAAAATAAATCTGCGTGGAGTGCAACCTGAGACAGAAGATGTCAATATGTTTTTGCATTAACTATTATGTTAATACAAGTAAACAATCATTGATTGCGCGGGTGGTGGCAACATTTCTTTAAATCAAGTTTGCGAGCTTGAATGAAACACCAATCCAGTTGTAGTTAACCAGGCGTAGAACAACACGGCAAGACTACCGCCAGTGCGTGCGACTGATATCAGGTTTGCAAGCTTGAAGTAAGCACCAATTACATTGTATTTAACCATTCGGCGGACAACACAGCAAAATTACCGCCAGCCGCAACGCACTGACGCGTTTCGATCTTTCATGTTCACAAGTGGTGGTAACAGTTATTTAAATCAAGTTTGCGAGCTTGAAGTAAATACCAATCCCATTGCAATTTTCGCCCTAGTGAGGCTCACCTTGTAATGAACACAAAGCAAGTAAAACAAATTTGTACGCGCCATAAGCAACAAAGCGAACACCTGGTTAAAACTCTATCCATCAGTACAATAATAGCCAGGTATCAAAAATCACTTTTTAATAATATAAAAATAATCGCTACACGCATACATACACGCACACAGGCACATACACATATACATTCAGCAATCGACCTGCAGTAAACCGACAACACGGAGTAGAAGTAGGACAGAAGACCGGACTAGTTGTCATCCATTTAAATGAAAATCTGGGAAATTATTGTGCTGTAGAATATTATCGATATAAAACGGGCATTATCCATCTCGTTATTAAATGTATTTTCGCTTCTTAATAGAAAATATACAGTGTAATATTCGAAAGCAATGGGAACTAAAATGACTATTAAAGTGCGGGATCAGCCTTTTAACCGTAAATAACTAAACACATACATTGCAGTCAGTAATCAAGGTTGCTGTCTTGATATAAACACCTGATCCATTAATTACTTACATATGTCAGTATAAACTAAGAATTCTATAGTGTAGAAAAAGCATTTGCAGTCAATTGTTTGTATGGCAACCTTCTGGAAAGAATTATGTTCTTAAAATCGTGCCTACAATCAGATACCGTGCCATTAAGATTCATTAATCTGTACAGAAGATAGAATCAGAAACCGACGTACAAGCTGATAAGCCAATTATTCGCAATGTCATCGAGGTCAATCAATCAAACCTGCACGTTACTGAGAGAATTATTCAATCACTTGTGCATCAAATTTCAACGTTTAATAAAAGCGAATATAATGGCTTTAAAATGAAACTGGAAAAATTAATGACAATACCAGGTGACAAAGAAATAATAAACCTCAGAAGAGATCTGGAAAATTTACCTTATCTTTATTTCACATTTATGAAAAAGATATATTGTCCAAACTTCAGAAAGATGCACTTTCCTTAAGAGAGAAAATTCTGCAACAATAAAAGATAAATCTAAGCGAAAACAACATAACTGACATTCAAACTGGCACTGAAAACTTCTACAACGTCTTAATGGAGGGCATCGTTTCAGAAGCATTCAATGGACATGGAATCAAAATTTGAGATAATTAGCTCACTAGACCAATAAAGAAGGATTTTCAAAATCAGCCAAATTATTAAAAATAAACATGTAAATGAACTAAAGAAACTACAATCAGACAAAACTATACGATTTGTCACATCAGACAATGGATCAGGAGAATTTATACGTGAAGCCAACGCTTCTATAATGTTCATGAACGAGATTAGAAATGATGAATCAAAATTTAAATCAGACAACAAACAGAAAGATGATTAAAAATATTGAATAAGACATAAATTTTATTCTGAAACAGGTGAAGAACACATTTTATTTTCATTGGCTGATTCCGAAAACAGATCAGAACTCATATATAACAATTTCTAGCAAAGAAACCTGTCGGAACAAATCCCGCAAGACCGAACTGCAAATCAAAAAAATTTCAAAACTTGACAACCGCAAAGATCCTCCGACGCTTTACATTACGTCAATTAACAAGGCACCCAAAATCAAACAGCTAAATTACACTGCAAACTAATTCAACCAGTATAAAGTGTCATGAACAAGAAAACAATTAAGGGCCCTTTCGAGTTAACAGATGAAATGAAGGGAAAGTTCTTTCTTCAAATTCAAATGCTCTTGGTTGAAGTTTTATTCTTATTTACAAGCATTCCACTATAAAATAGAAGACATCATGTGACCTGATTGAAAATAAGCTTCAAGATTATCCTATAGACATAAATAAATTCAAAGATCTCATATCAGCATGAAATTATTACCGTCAGTTCATTGTAGTAGCTACGGAAAGCTGCTTTGCACCTTTCCTAGAAGATGTAAACGTGCACTATCTTGAAAATTGCGCCTGAAAAACATAATGGGCCAACGCAAAAATGATCTACATCTCTTTATCCAAGACGTAGCAGAAAACCACAATGCTGAAACAAGAAAATGAAACCTATTCAGTCATAAAATTCGTTCGCGAGGTAGAGAAAAATTACAGTTTTCCATTCTTAAAATTCTAACCCGTTCAAGAAGACTAGACACACACACACATACTCTATATATATATATATATATATATATATATATATATATATATATATATACTAATGTTATACAAGTTCCAGTTATGTCCAGACAATTTTTGAAAAAAACATTTTTATTAAATTTTGCTTGCAAAATGAATTGTTTCGTGTAACTACATTTTTTTGGGATATTTCTGTTCGGAAAAACCCAAAAAATTTTGTGATATAATAAGCTTCCATTGGAATTTTAAATGCAAAAATTCAATTTAAACCAACTTACAACCTTGGAGAAATAAGGATTACAATTATAAACCTATACTAATATTTTCATTCCAAAAATATTTAATCAAAATTAGTTTGATCTTAGCCTTCGCGCACCAACCTGTTTTTCAAGACCCTTCATCTGTTGCCCATGTAAGCGTTCTTTTTTATCTAGCAGTGACTCACTACTAGCCACTTTGCTGTTCAAAATGTTACGGTCGCTCTCCTCTGCATCCACATGAGTTTTGTCCCTGTGTGGCTTATCTCCATGCTGATGTCGATGAGACGCAGATGTTAGAGTCTCGTCCACACTGGTTTGTGCATGAAGAGGATACTTTGGCGCCAATCTATAATGTTCATGAATGTAGTCGTGCTCGTGAAAATGGTCGTGATGCTGTAAAATAAAATAGGATTTCAACAACATAATTTGTGGTGTGCTGTTACAATTGTCTATAGTAGGGAGATATTCTTCTCTTGTTAATGAGGCTATATCTGATGATGATGTTCCTCTTAGATTTGTAATTCGAAAACTATATTTGAGTTTAAATTTTACGAAAATCCTCCAGGAAATTGAGATTGAGATACGGCGAGACAGAATAATCAATCAACTTTTGGAAGCAAACACACGTTTAGCGTCTAATATTTTATTTTCATGCGTTTCTCGCGTTATAATTTTTCAGACCTAACCAGCGATACGTTGTATTCCATTTTTTCAGTACTAAATCGGATTTGTTACAAGGTTTTACTCTAGGCTATAAGAATAAAGTTTGAGCCCATGTAGTAATTTTATCTTGCATAACGGCGATAAAGCACTTTATTAATTTTCTAATAAGTAAGAGAGTTCGTTAATACCGACGGAATCCCACTGATTATTCCAGATGTGCTATTTTGACGAGACCTTTAAAGAAAATTTAAATGCTATTTAGCAGAAAACAGTTAATTCAACGTAACCTTAATTGTAAACACATGAAAATCCTTGACAAAACTGAAAACATTGACCGGAGTGGACAAAACGTTTTCACCCAATGCAATATTTGACATTTCACACTAAAACTCGTTATATAATTTTACCTTAACTCTAACAAAATTAGTCATTAGTACGGTTAAGCGGCACAAGTTAAAACAAAATGTCATATTTATCTTTGACATTTGACATACTTTGTGTGTGAAAGCGTATTGTGTATTTTAAAGTCCCTCAGTTAAAACCAAATCTTAGGCTTCCAAACGTTGACTCGACAGCACATAAACGGCAGTATCTTGTCAGTGGTTAGTTGTTGTCATGACGATGACATTAATGTCATCCATCTTTAAACGATACATATAAAGCATTTGGACGTTATGTCGATAAAAAGTATTGCAGCAAATCTAATGCACATAATTTGCCCATGTCCGCAAAATATAGTACGTATGCATGTTTTGAGAATACAAGAAAACAATCATAGTTTGCTCGGGTGGAGGTTACACGTCTTTAAATCTAGTTAGCAATCCTTAATTAAACACCAAACCTATTGTATTTAACCAGTCGTCGAAGGACATTACAAACCTACTGTCAGCCACACATACTATCGCGTTTCGAACATCCATGATCATCATCAGAGTACGGCGGAAAACTGATTAGCGAGGATCAAACTGAGATGCATATTTATGGAAATCAAAATTATATATGCTTCTCTCACCTCTAGTAGTCTTGAATTTATTATACTTTACCAGAAATGTCTACTGTAGTCACGATCATTAACAGTTTTCAACTTTTGCCGAATATATATATATATATATATATATATATATATATATATATATATATATATATAATGCAATTAAACAATCACTGATTGAGCGGGTGTTACACTACGTATTTCAGACGGTAGTTTTGCTATGTTGTTCGACGACTGGTTAAATACAATGGGATTGGTGTTTACTTCAAGCTCGAAAACTTGATTTAAATAAATATTTGGATAATGGTTGTTAAAAATATTCTTATGACAAATAAGCACATTCTGAGTTTTCCCAAGCAAATATGGTGCAGTGTTCAATTTTCTGCCTTTTAACGCATTTGTCTTTCCTTAATTTAAGATTATTAAACTTTTTATTGTACCTTACTTCAACCATATCTGCTGATGTATGCCGTTAATGGTCTGTGAATATCGTTTTAAATTTTATGTTTACAATGTTTACGATCTATGTCTATAACCGAAAATTTTCTAAATTAATTTCGGATTCAATTTTTTATATTCAGCCTAATAACTTATTAATTAGACTATTTACTTTAAGTCGATATAAGCGCACACAATTAGAATGTTCTATTTTAGTCAATAAAGAGCTTCAATAATTATGTGAAATATATATTTAATATAATTTACGTACTTTCTATTCAAGTGTAAAAACCTATTTAAACATTTTTAATCGCAAAAAGCAGAAAAATAAAACAATAAGAAAGATTGGAAGAGGCAGATTTTAAATTACAATTGAAACAGAATTCACGCTCATTATATCCCGATCAGTTAAGGCACATGCTAGTACAGGACTTTTGCACTTTTAAATAAATCTGACTACAATTCTTTAATCAATTGTGCTGTGTAACAGAAGACGTGCATACACCAGTCAACTTACAGCTCATGTGCGACTCGCAGTGTTCATTTATTCTATCTCAGTTAATCCGTTCAACATGATATGATAGACAATAATTTCAAAAACTCATTGAATAGCTTAAATTACAATAGTAAAACTTTACGGATTGCAATAAAGTTTATTTAAATTATTTTTTCACGTAAAATTAAGAACAGTTGCACCAACCTATAATAATACTATTAATAATAATAATAATAATAATAATAATAATAATAACAATAATAATAATAATAACAATAATAATAATAAAAAATAATAATAATAATAATAATAATAATAATAATAATAATAATAATAATAATAATAATAATATAACATACTTCGAAGCAGACGTGCCCAGGTTCCAGCCCTGTCGTTGGAAAATTCGGGGCAGTACGTGAAGATTTCCTAATAAGGACACAACCGATCTACAGAAGGAAATGTGTTATAGGTGTTGTGCACATAGTAACAAATTAGTTCAAATATGAACTGAAGGATAAATCAAAGACTTCACATAAAGACTTCGACAATGCGACTGCAAAGACAACTCACTATACATAATATATGTACAAGATCTGTAAAGGGTACTAGCACTATTGCTATCGTGACAGTACCCGATACCAATATTATGGTACACAATGGATTACAATCTATGCTAATGTTCACCAAAATTGAGAATTACAACTATTTCTGAATACCTCTTACTCCAGCAAATCCATAAACCCTGGCCTTGGTCGATATCAGTTATCACATTTGATGGAAATGGTGACATCAAACGATTAAATATATATAAGTTAGCTACTGCTTTTGGGGCAGAACTAATGTGTAAGCAATTGTGTATTAGGTGTTGTGCACATAGTAACAAATCAAACAACAATCTCATTAAATTTATCCAGTCGTCGAACAACATTGCAAAACTACCGCCAGTCGCACGCACTAAGGTGTTTCGACCTGACGTGATCATCATAAAATTAGGACGGCAAAACTGACAAGCGAGAATCAAACAGCATTGCATATATATGGAAAGCAAAATTAGATGATCGGCTCTCAATTCTAGTAGTCTCGTATAAATTGTACATGACTGGAAATGTCAGGCAGCACAATTTCTATGCCATCAAAAACATTAACTGTCTTGCAGCTTTCGCCATATATATATATATATATATATATATATATATATATATATATATATATATAACATCCCATTTAAGGGGGATGCAGTTTCCCGAATGGCACAAAAGAAAGTTGAAGCAGCATTAACACGCACATTTAATGCAGCTAAACTACGAGTGTTATTTAGGGTAACACACTTGCCTTTGCCAGCAATCAAAGAGAAACAGCCGTTAATGTCGATATCAAATATTATTTACCAATATACATGCGCAAGTTGTCGATCAACTTACGTAGGCCGATCGACCAGACGGTTAATTACTCGAATGAGAGAACATTGCAACTTAAACGCCTGTTTTAAATCAAATGGTGAATACACGTCTGCTATTGCGCAACACATCATCGAAACATCGCACGCATGTTCTCCAGACGTAGCATTCAAAGTAATTACTAAATGCAAAAACAAAAGGGAGCTAGCCACATACGAAGCCTTATGGATAAACAAATTGCAGCCGGATTTATGTAAGCAGAAGAAGCACGTACAAGCATTGAGCTTGAACTGGATGTGACGCACGCAATTTGATTGGTTTCAGTTTTTCACACTCTCTCTATGTTCACATATTTCTATCTTGTTTTGCTTTCCAATTTATATATAAAGATATGTTCATTAGTAGATATTTGAGAAGACAATGCGAAAGAAATGTTTCTTATATCTGATAAAATTTCTTTTTGTTTTTGCACACAGGAAGGGTACAATGAATTTTATTAAAGCTCGCGTTTCAAATGAATATATATATATATATATATATATATATATATATATATATATATATATATATATATATAGACTATAACATCTGACGAATGGCGGTAGTTTTGTTATGTTGTTCGGTGACTGGCAAACTAAAATGGGATTGGTGTTTACTTCAAGCTCGCAAACTTGATTTTAAGAATTGTTACCACCACCCGCGCAATCAATTATTGTTTAATAGTAACAAATTAGTTCAAATATGACCAGAAGAATATCAGCTCTTTGCAAAGAACACTATCTGAAGGTTTAAAGATAGCCGCATGAGTATTATGTAACCGCCACGAGGTGTTACAAATTTTCGAAAATTGGTTGTTAATTTGCTTACATCATATTTGTTGGTATAGCGACGATGTCCTCTGCTATCCTCCAGGATGTTGCGGGAGGCTTTCTCCAAATCGTTCTTTTCTCTTTTTAAATGATTTTTCGTGTCCAGAAGACGATGGCGTTCGCGGTCAGCCTGTTAATAAAACAGCAAATAAGCGGAATATGTTTAGACGACCTCGCGATTGGTGAGTCAAACCATACATGTGGTCAGAGTATATTATAGTTTCAATAAAATGGGTGACGTAAAATTTTGCTTCAACAATTTTTAAATATGCAAGTATGTGATGTGAATTGTTAAATACGTGCCATTCTTAATGGAGAAACAAATCCAATTGTCTAAAGCGTAGAACGCCTCTTATACCCAACATAATTCGGTAAAGCCAGCTTTAACTTCGCTCAGAATTATCTTAGCGACTGCATATAGCTAGTTTTGGACGTGAAGGGGGATGAAGTTGGATTAAATAAGAACATTTACCACATGTGGTTAAATATATTTTTTAGTTTCAATAAAATGGGTGATGTAAAAATTTTACTTCAACAATTTTTAAATATGCAAGTATGTATTTAATTGTTAAATATTTGCCATTTTAATGGAGAAATAAATCTGGTATTAAAGCGTAAACGCCTTTTATACACAACATAATTCGGTAAAGTCATTTTAATTTCGCCAGAATTATCTGCGACTGCATACAGTTAGTTTTAGACATGAAGGGGGATGAAGTTGGATTAAATAAGAACATTTAAAAAACCAAGTAGGCAGTTGTAAACGCACACACACACACACGCACGCACACACACACACACACACACACACTACAAACAATCGCGAGTTTATATTAAAATCATGTTAAGCGCGTACGTGATTTGGATGTAATCTAATCAACTGTTTGTGCGTGTGTATGCGTGTTACGAAACGTGTGTTTCCCGAGTCTTGTCAGTTGTTGCATAATGTCTGAAACCAATCCGACTTAATCCCCATTGCCTTCAAAATTTATCGAGTTGTGGTCTGGCGAACAGAAAGTTGACATCTATTTCTGTGTTGTATCTACCTGATTTACAATAAGTTCATTTTTATAAACAGCTCTTTAAAGTATGTATTAGGTTTTGCGAACCGTCCCTACATTCCACATTCCTCACCGAAAATTATATAGTGGTTAAAGGGCGTAATACCGGATCCAGTAAGAAGAAACGAATGTGCTCGAGATTATACTTTCCGTTCATGCTGCTTTTGTCTTATCCTTCTAATAACTGAACTAATTTACATTAGGTCCGTAAAACCTAATACATACTTGCATATATATTAGTTCTTCGCAACAAACAGTATTTAGCTCTTTAAAGTGTTTTACTAATTATCATAACTGATTAGGCTATTGATTTTAAATACACATTTAATCTAAATGAGTAAAATTTAACTATAATGTAACCAAATAAGAAGCATTTATAATAATAAAATGTTAACTTATGGAAAAAATAGGATAGTTCTAAATTAAGAGCACCTTCTCCCTTGTGCACTGAAAGTTAAAATTCAATTTTTACACTTAGTGAAATCCGCATCGCTCCTTCTCAAATCTTCTATACATTTTGGTTCTATCCACGTAAGTCAGTTAGCTGTCGTGCTCTGATGACGACCATGGAAGTTCGGAACGCATCAATACATGCGACGAATTCTCGTTCACGTTGTACGACTGGTTTAAATAAAAGTTAAATTGAATTTCTTGAAAAGAATCTAAGACAAATGTGCTAGCGTTCTTCATGTCTCAACAAAGAGCCAAAATGCACAATCTGATAATTAGAGGCACCGCAAACTAAAACCGGTTGACTGATAGCCCAGAATACTTACATACTTAGATGAATCACATTAAAACAAGCTTCTTCGTCGAGTTTTATTTCCTGTTTTCCTTGACTAATTGTCATATTATCTTGTCTATTTATGTCAATGTTTTACAATTGACATATACTTTTGTAGAGTAATGCCTTTTGTATTCTTTTTTATTTTATAATATACAACGTAAATTTTGTTTCACCGCGGAGGATTTGACACTATTCACTTGACACAGACAGCTCTTACTGTAGAATACCTACCAGGTGTAAAACAAAGAATTTTCATGAAATTACGCCACGCGAAGCATAATACGAGCTTTCACCTAATTATGAAATTAAGTAGCTCGTGTGTCCAATAAAACTACGTATTAACTTTTAAAATGTAAAAGACTAAGTAGTTTGGCAATTTTTAACAAAACGGAATTTTTAGATTACTACTTAACCGTTTAAATCTTATAACTAAAACTGGAACAAAGTCCACATATCTAACCTAATCTCTACATATACGAAATTCCCAGGTACATACGGGTCATTATTGAGCAATATTCGCTAATCTTTTGGAAAAATGTCATGGTTTTTAATCGAATGATGATGTAACGCGTATGAAATGACAGCGCTTTTTACCGAAGTCTTAGGTTTGCATAAAGATCGCACATCTCACCTTATCTGCAGACTTCTTCATCAGCAAGATATCTTTTTGAAGACGTGACACTTCCCGTTCTAACTCCTGTTTTTCCATCCCGTGATCTTTAAGGCTTCGAGTTATTCCGAACAACTGCTGATTTAGATCACCTCGTTCGCCTGTATAAATATCCATAAGAAAATCATTAGGCAAACACAAAGAATGAAAACCTCAGTACTATTTTCTACAAAAATACCTGTCTTTCACACAAAGAAAGCAAACTTATCAATAGGTGGTCTGCATAAATGCCTGAAATGCAACGAATATGTGCCTTAATAATAAGAAATAATTCACAAAATGTGAAATAACGTAAATTAGTTGCAAGGCCTTTAAAAATAAAATGTAATTTTACTTTAAAGTCGTGTCCATCTATACGATTTCATCAACAATGTTCACAGTTTTATTGTTTAATTTCGTAACTTACCGAGAAATTCTTCCCGTTTCTTAGCTTGAATATTGATTTGAATAAAATATTACAGCCATTTACCTAACCTGGCTGCTTTTAGAAATATTTTCACAGCAGAAATATAAAAACAAAACAAAATATATAAAACAAAGATGTGATAGAACCGCATTTCCAGTTGAACGAATAAGAAGTCAACCCGATCAAAGACAAAACAAAATTGGAAATTGTGATCAATCGGATCTTTGTGTAACTGCCCATTTATTAATTCATAATTATTACGCTATATCCTTAATTTAATTCTGTTCAATCTAGTATAAATTTAATACTACACATGATTTGAAATTGTTTTAATGCCGGACACGAGGCCCTCTCTTTCTATTGAAACATTGTCTTTCGCTCTACCATCTAGTCTGCGTGTGTGTGTCTGTTGGTTATTTTTGGATAATAAATTTTAAGAATTATGCGTACAATAATTTTCTGTGAGTATCTGTAACTCATCGATCACCTCTTATGTCTTACATCGTGTCTGTATATGACTTGATAACTACATGTGGTTTTACTAGTTTTGATATGAATCTGTATGACAGTATTTCAAGTTTATTCGAATTTTTTAAAGCTGAGGAAGTCTTCTAGTGACAGTTTAATACATGCTTGACATGAATACAAGAACTGAAATAGTGAAATAAATTATACTTTGATTTTATTTAATCGAGGGTAATCAACGGAAAACGTTATGCAGTGTAAAATAAGAGGAGCAAATTTTACAACTAATTATAGTCATTCAGGATTATTTCCCCCAGTGGTATAGAAAATGTTTTTTATTAGCTTTGTAATAATAAATTTGGCTTTCAACAGTTTAAAAAATATATAAACAAACCATTTATATCATTAAACCTGTATAAGCTTATTGAATTGACTTACAATGGCAGGATTCGTTCACATACACATGTCGAAATTATTATCGAAAAATAACATCAGATTGCAAATTCAGAACCGGTTTCGTCCATTTTTAGCATTATTTCAGTAGTTTCTACAAGTACCCTAGCTGAGACATGGATCACTATTCAATTGGTTTAGCTCTGCAACCCATATCATATACCACTAAGCTAATAAGCAATTTTCAGTTATATACCAGCTTAAGTATTTTACTTTGTCTTTCCTTTGTGTGGATTTCGTTCTCTGTAGCCTTCTACATACATTTTTAAATAGCCATCGTAGATCTGCACTTATTAGAAAACGTTATGCCACCAAAGGAAAAGATATTTAATTGATGAATAACGACAGGCTTTCACTATACCATTCCGTTGTCGGTATTAACTAAACATTGCACAAAATTACAATTCACTTGATCATTCCGACCAGATTTGTTCTCACTGAGCATTTATTATGTAAATGGCAGAATTGCCGTGGCCATGAAATGAACCAGGGCCTATTTTGTTCTGGCGTGAAATTTATCGCCTACGGCCTCATGATAATTCATGCGATTTTAAATTATAAACCAACGTAAACAGTTATTCTATTCTATCTTTCAGTTGTAATTTGAACGTCATCGCTTTCAGTCTAAATGTTGTCCTATCTGGGTACATATCAGTAATAACAGCCGTTCGGATTGGATTTAAACTCCGAAGCCTTCTGTACACCACAGTGCAACTTGTACGCTGCGTAAACGAAGACGTCCTTTGTATGAAATTTTTGATGACCTATCAACTAGCGCATTATAGTCGGTTTTTTCTGTGCTAACTTTAACATGGTCTATTTTCAACTAACGACAACTATATAGACATGACCTGTAATTTTTCAAAGTTTGCTTTCATGCCCGCAGTTACTGCAGTGCCCCCTTTATAGGGGCATAGGTTGTTCAGCTATACTCACGTGCACCCATTTGAATAGAAGAATGACCAAAAGACATAATCCGGCACATACCTGAAAATTGAACGTATTTAGAAGCTTCGGTTGCGTGTCAAATACTCGTGGTTTAAATCGCAACCAAAGCGACTCTTGCAACTACGGATGAATGCAGAATAAGAATGGAACCCATAAAATTGTAGAAATGCATTTGCTGTCTTATTCTATGTGTATTTTTTACAGACAAAATATAAGAAAACGATTTACTTATAAATATATATATATATATATATATATATATGTATATATATATATATATATATATATATATGTGTATATATATATATATATATATATATATATATAGGTGGTGAGAAGGGTTTTTTTTCTGTCTGTTGAAGCAATATCTTAATTTAAAAAATCATTTTTGTCTTAAATGACAAACAAGTTGATAGTTAATCCTTAAGTTGAGTTAAAAGCTGCTTAGATTATTTCCATTTGATTAATTACGTTTTCTACTGCCGATGACATTACTAGATAATTACTCGGATAAAACATCAAGTTGACAGAAAATCAATGCTACTTGTCTCAAATAGTAGACGAAACCTTAAAACATTTTCTCTGTGTAGAACAAAATTTGTTAAAATAGTATGTGCATGCCCCACCCACTTTGTTACTGTGAGCTTTTGCGAACAGCTCGTTTAGCGCCTTGAGGTAAATTCTAAAACTTACATCAATGACTCACTATGTGCATTGATGGGCGAACACAAATGCCTGCAGGAATTGACGATCTCTTTGGTATCGTAAAATTTGTGCATAGAAACTCTTAAACTTCGGCAACCATAATTTACTTTCCATTATAATTAAACAATGATTTTTCTCGTCAATATTTTGTTTAACTCCATTTACATGTGTTCACTGCCGGGTTTCATGCTTTGCTCGTGAATCAAAGCTTTTAATTTACTTTAGTGCGTTTCGTTTGATATAATGAGCATTTAAAAAATGTTTTACCGTTCGAAAAATAATCGGATAATATACTATAATTGTCCTCGCCAGTAACTAGATCAAATTATTGATGCCATGCAACTGAAACAAACCGATTATATTTGCTAATGCTATTAAAAGTGAATATACAAGAGAAAAAAATCCTAGAAACATCAGCAGACATAATTTAGAATTTTGAGATTCCATTATAGCAGACAAAATAATGGAGAACATTTAGAAATTTAATGAATGACGACAGAAGAAACTAAAAAACCCCATTCTCGTGTTTGGATGTAATACGGATGTATTAAACAAGAACTTCACGAGAGATAGAAAAACAGTGTCATCCACTGTTCAATTCGCCAGGTGCATACCACTTGCAGACATTAAGGCCTAATCCGAAAAAAAGCATATTTCAATTCCCGAGATATATTCTGTCTTTTAAATACTGTTTGTTGCGAAGAACTAATATATATGCAAGTATGTATTAGGTGGTGCGAACCTAGTAACAAATTAGTTCAGTTGTGACCAAAAGCATAAACCAAAGACAACATGAACGGAAAGTATAATCTCATGCACATTCGTTTCGTGCTTACTGGCGACTCATCAGTAGGAGCCGGTATTATGCCCTTTAACCAGTATGTATTTTGGTGAGGAATGTGGGATAATAGGACGATATAGTCTCCTAGAAGAATTTGTAAACCTGCAGTAGAGTAGCTAAAATCGTATAGTCTCGACAATGCCACTTCAATGCTAACTCACACTATATAATATATATACCGAGCCTGGAAAGGATACAAACACTGGCTATTGTGTTACTAACCGATACCAACATTATTGTACCGAAAAGATACATGGTACTAACACTATGTTTTCCGAGTCGGTACATGGTACCAACATGATGGATATCAATGTATGCTATAGTTCAACGACATTGAGAATTACAACAATTTCTGAACACCTGTTACTCCAGTAAATCCATAAACTCTGGCCTTGATCGATATCAGTTATCATATTTCGCGGTAAGCATGACATCATTCGATTCAATATATAAAAATTAAATACTGTTTGTTGCGGAGAACTAATATATATGTCAGTATGCATTAGGCGTTGTGAACCTAGTAACAATTTAGTTCAGTTGTGACCAGAAGAATAAACCAAAGGCATCATGAACGGAAAGTGTAATCTTATGCACATTCGTTTCGTGCTTGCTGGCGGCTCATCAGTAGGAGCCGGTATTTCGCCCTTATTGCCTTATTGCACCAATCGAATAATATCTGTTTTAATTAAACACTTTTAAACAATGTTTTTATTTATATACTTAAATGAATATCGGTTGACTTTTCTACACTATACAATTCTTAGTTAATACTGACAAATGTGTGTACTGAATGGGTAAGGTGCTCACATAATGAGCGCAAACTTGATTGTAGTAAACGATTTTATTTGACGGTAATCGCAACAAAAATAAGCTTTCATATTCTGTTGAAAAGACTGTTCGTACGAATCGCATATTATTATGTGATCACCATTTTTATGCACCTTACTATTAGCTAATTCGTTGGTGCACAAAAAAACTAACAATATTCAAGCGTCATTTACCTTCAGCTGATAAAAATCAATTGATCGTTAATAATGTCATGCTTCTCAAAATGAAATCATTACTGCTACCAAAATTATATAATAGTGCGTTATCACTGGATTAGTTGATGATCTTCCCATGCTGAAAAAAATTGTTTGAATCGATTGATCCAGAAATGGTTAAAAATGATATAATAGTTCTTTTAAAATTTTTGATGAACGTTTCATTTTCAAGGAAATATTATTGAATTAAATGTGAAACTAATTGGTCATTCTAATCAGCAATATTGCTAGTGTAGTATATATATATATATATATATATATATATATATATATATATATATATATATAAATTGAGTATTCACAATTACATACCTAATAACAGGTTAGTTCAACTGGAACCAGAATGATATGACAAAGACAGCAAAAACCAAGGGGATAGTCTCATTTACACGCATTTCATGCTTACTGACAAGTAAAAATGATACACTGAAACGCACAAAACCAAATATAATAGTGTCATAAATTATAGAATAATTAGACGATCCAATCTCCTGTTTGAATGTTAACTACAACAGTACGAGAGTGCACAAAATAAGCATTCATTAAAAATATGATTTCACAGCCAACCTACAATATATTATATTTGCCAAACCAGTAAATGTTACTACGCCAGGATTCTATTGATAAGTCATCACTGAGTAAGAATCGCATGTGAACTTAAAATAAAATTGTTTTATCCTGATTTTGTAATATCATTGTAGGCTTATTCGAATCAAATTATTAATAGATAGGCAATAAGCAATAAAATTTTTCCTAAGTTTCACGCGTGCGAAGTTTATTGACAATACCAGCTGTTATTGACGAGATGTCTAATCTGACCTAGAAGACTAATTATCTTTCAATTTAGTATTTATATAAAGTGTGGCTCCTGGCAACAACAGCTGCACTCTGTTGCTTGACTAATTCAGCAAATAAGTTTGGAGAGTTTTATAGGTTTCGATCAATTAAGAGATGCTGTGCACAAATCGTAAGAAATTTCAGTATCATTTTGTGACTTATTGATCAAAACTTGTAGAGGCCAACCTTAGGGACAGATGGAAAAAGTTCATTTAAACTATTTTTTAGTATAAAAAATATATACTTGAAAGTCAAAATGAGAGAGAAGAAGTTCGAAATTTAATTTTCAGTAATTGAGTGGGAATAAAAATATATTTTGTTTTATTACATTGATTCAAACCGGAAACCACATCAATATGTCATGCGCTACCTAATTACGGTTTTCAGTAGTGTTACCTCAAATTCACGATAATATTCCCCTAAATAACGATAATTTTAGAATTTTATTTTAATCTTAACATATTGCATTTGTAAACCTGACAATGTTCACCGGCATATAGCATGTTTGTACACACCGATCCGAACAGTTAAGCATAAAACTACTAAAGAAAGGACAAGAAAATGAAGTTGCCAATTTTAGTAAAACCACGCACATTGTAGCCGCGCAATGCAGGCCTCGGTGTCTTTGCTGAGCATCTCGGCATCGTTCAGTTGGTTGACAAGGTGTCGTGCATCTGACTCCGTTTGAGCACGACGGAGTTCCGCCTCAGCTAACTCTGTCTGTAGGGATTGCACACGATCATTCAGCTGGTGAATATGTGTTTTTGCATCCTGAAGGCTTGTGCGCATATTCTCCAAACGTTCCTGAAACGCGAGAGCGCAAATATTGCATATGAATACTAATTTTCTTCACATAACTTAACAATTGATATTGCAAAAAGCCGTCTGAAGTTAATGCGAATAGAATAATTAGACATTCGTACAATATCATTATTAGCTAAGCAATAACGTTCTGAATGAAATTTCGGCTGAATGTGGGACAATGATAATTTCTGCGGGGGCCTTTCTGTTTTGATAAACTAATGAAATTCTGGTCATAGACGTTAGACATTATGGGGTGACAACTTAAGACAATGAAGTACAGGCGTCTTAATTTAATTCAAATCTAACAAAAACTAGAAGTATGCAAAAAAGTATATTGAATGTGTGTAAAATTTTGGATATTTATTGAAAATCTTTGATACCAAACTGGAAAAGTCAGACTTTGTCATTTGGTTTTGGCCATTCGGAAAACCGAGATAGCGACATGAAGAATTCATTCGAAAATTTTGAATAAGAAGGTTGAGGTCGTTGACAAAAAGTGTAATCATCTTTCGTCAAGTTATGATAACCACACGTAATCGTCTAATAGAAGTCATATACAAACAACACTAAAATGTTAAAGACATATTTTAAATCTCAGAAAATGAAAACACGATTAAATTCTCAATTAGACAAAAAAATATGTCCCTATCAACAGGTCAAGATAGTAACATTATTACATAAAAGATTCGATTTAAACATAATAATATATAACATAAATATTAAATGAGAATACTTGTAGGTTGCCTTGATTTTCAATAAAAAAACCATGTCTTCCCTGATATGAATGCAGAAGCCTATTCACATTGCACAGAGGCAAATCTAAATGAAGTTGTCATCTCGTAAATCGAATTTGCGAGCTTGAAGTGGACACCAATCCTAATGTACTTAACGAGTCGAACAAACTTGATTAAAAAGAATTGTATCCACCATCCGCGCAATCAATGATTTGTTAAATGTTTTACCTAAATACATATATATATATATATATATATATATATATATATATATTATCCGGGACCCAGTAAATCTACATTACTTCAAGATTTACTAGGTCTACGGCAGTAATTGCGTCATGATTTTTTGTATTTCTTCAAGAGTTATCTCTGCTGAAGAGGAGAGGATATTTCGAAACAACTAATGCAGCAGAAAATGTGAGTCTAAATTAATGAACTGATGCTTTCGCGAAATGTCTAAGAACCTGTAAAACGCGACGCTCCTGTTCGCATGTATTATTGGTTTGTGTGAGTTGAGCTATCTTCTGATCACGGGCATCCAGCTTATTCTGAGTCTCCGAAAGAGTGGCTGATAGGCGTTCGATGCGTCGCAACGCATCTGCCTCTGTCTCGCTGGCTCTGGCAATCGCTTGTCCGCCACGCTCTACACTCGCTTGCAGTGCGACCGTTTTCGACTCCAAATCGATTATCTGTTTGTGCGCAACGTCGAGTTTTGCTAGAACCGTCTGATTCAGATAAAATTTAATTGAAAAACAAGAACGTAATAATAGGAAAAAATGATGAAATCGAAACCATTATAAGGTGAAAGAAAACCAGTAGGTGCGCGTCAATGGTCAACCAATTACTAATCAATAACAAAATTTAAAAGTTATCATCATTTGTTCTAACATTTGCAGGATGTTCGATTTTTAACTGGCAAAAGGTAATTATTTGTCATGAATTTAAAAGGCACAGTATAAATTTTACAATGAATTTTCACTCAATGCTTTTAATGTTGATCTGATCAAATTAACTGCTTTAATAGTTTATACTAAATAATATAGCAATGAGCACAAAATTCAAATATATACGGCGAGAATTATGCAAATACCAGAACCCGAATAAATTGCTCTTGTTTACGTATCTTTAGACATTGTTATTGAAACAGTATTCAGATATGATATAATGTTTTAAAAGTTAGTTTTACTTCAACGACAAGCTCATGACAACAGAAAATCTACAAGTATTATGAAAGGCTATAGACAGTTATATAGTTAAACGAACATTGGTTGCGCGGGTGGTGATAACAATTATAATAATCAAGGTTGCGGTCTTGATATAAACACCTGACCCATTACTTATCTACAAATGTCAGTATAAACAAAGAACTGTATAGTGTAGAAAAACCAATTCATCCAGTAGACCGGTTTCGTCCTTATTGTGAGCTCATTAAGTACTGGCCAGAAGTTTCCGCGGACTGGATTTGAACCTAGGCATATCTGCTTCGGAATCTGGTGCTCTAACCAGTGAGCCATCCTGCCGCACACTACACTACACACAATTTTCAGTTATATACTAACTAATGTAACTTGGTTAGTCTATTGTTTCTTTCGGTGGAGCTCATTTGGCATCCATTTAGCCCAAAGGTCCAACTAACCATCCCCAATCTGTCATTACTGAACAGACACCACACTACATGAGGAAGTGGTATTGAAATGGACATTTATATAATAAAACGAACATTGGTTGCGCGGGTGGTGATAACAATTATTATAATCAAGGTTGCCATCTTGATATAAACATCTGACTCAATAATTACTTACATATGTCAGTATAAACTAAGAATTGCATAGTGTAGAAAGGGCAATTCATCCAGTAGACCGGTTTCGTCCTTATTGGAAACTCATCATGTACCGGCCAGAATTTGCCGCGGACAGGACTCGAACCTGGGCAAGTCTGCTTCGGAATCTGGTGTTCTAACCAATGAGCCATCCTGCCGCTGGTTAGTTGGAACTTTGGGTCCAAATGGATGCCATATGAGCTCCACCTAAAGGAAAAATTGACTAACCAAGTTACATTAGTTAGTATATAACTGAAAATTGTGGGCAGTGTAGTGTGCGGCAGGATAGCTCAGTGGTTAGAGCACCAGATTCCGAAGCAAACGTGCCCAGGCTCGAGTCCTGTCTGCGGCAAATTCTGGCCAGTACTTGATGAGTTCCCAATAAGGACGAAACCGGTCTACTGGATGAATTGCCTTTTCTACAATATACAATTCTTAGTTTATACTGACATTTTTAAGTAATTAATGGGTCAGGTGTTTATATCAAGTCCGCAACCTTGATTATAATAATATGCTATAGATAGGTCAGAAATATACGGAGGCTTTTTATGTACAGTGAACGTAAAATCCGTGCTTTGCACTACAACGACCAAGCAGTTAATCAAATCTTTGTCGCATAAAACGTTTCATTTAAAGGCATGCATATTTTACTTTTAAAGTTATTTACCTAAAAACGCAGCGGAATTTCAGAGCAGAGCACAAATTCCCAAAAAAAATATTTGGAAACGTGACAAAGCAAAAAATCATAATTGTTCAATGAAAGAGGAGATCTTAGTTAAAAGTGAATGAGATTGCACATTCCAAACATTTAAATGTATGAGAAATATTATCAAATTTCCACAGAAATATTTTAGATTCCTTAAATTAATATGCATAATCATTGATTTCCGGAAGAAATCTAAAAAGATGTAATTTCTAATCATAAGCAGAATCAAGTCTTAAAATGACCAAAATTAAATTAAGACCACCTCGGAAACGCACTTAATTTATTTTAAAGTATAATTACATTTTACCTGTAAATGCTGTTCATGAGATTTAAAAAATCACATTTTATACTTAAAAGTAACTAAATATTAAGTTACGGTCACCTGCAGTTCGGCCTCCTTCTCGCCCAATAAACTTCGCATTCTTTGGCATTCGCCATCACAAGCCCTCCGACTGACTTCCGCCCTCACAGATTTTGCCTCTGCATCTTCAAGAGCGCGTCTCAACTGCTTCACTTCGTCCGCAGACCTACTTTCGTTGGACTTTAGTCGATTTACTAGTTCCTAAGAGTTATTTGGTACACAGAGAATATGCAGATTGAGCATGATCAATTGCCTAACAACTACATAAAATCCACACTTTAAAATACAATTTTTCAGTAAAAGATTTTTGTTCTTGCGAATTGTTTCCTATTAATAAAATTATACCATGCTCATAAATTGGAGCAACAATTGCGTGTTAAATGAGCCCAGTTATAATTGGCGAGCTTGGAATTTTTGTTAAAATAATTTTAAAATATTTTCTTTCAGTAGGCGATTATGCAGTGGCCTGGCGATCCTAGTAACAAATTAGTCCATTTGGAACTAAGGAGATATGTCAAAGTCAACAAGCAAAATCGTGTTAGGGTACACTCATTTTGTCTTTCAAAACCTGAAAAATCTATAGTGGTTTTGGGTTATAGTGACGGGTCCAAATTTTGAGTTGCCAGTGAACAAGAAACGCGTGCCAACATGAGAATAAACGATTTGTTCATGTTTAACATGTCATATACATCTGGTCGCATATAAACTAGCTTGTTATTAGGCGTGTTGTGCCTATTTAGTAAATGAATTAAATTTCCATGCAGTACAATCTATCACTTGATCATTGAGCGATAATTATGCTCCATTTAAGTCTTGCTCGCATTGCACCGCTTCCGGTGTTTAAAGCCTTTTCAGTGCAACAAAATAAAGCTAGCTTGTCACTTTCACTCGTACAAATTATTAACGACATATTAAATTTATTTTTAGATTAACGTGACTGCATTTCTATGCAATTTGAATGATTTCCCTCATGACCCAAATTTTGTATACACGTTAAACAATATAAGTCTACACGCTTTCATCACAGCTGTCTAATCACTAAATGAATTTACTAAGCGGCAAAATTTTGGAAATATAATTTGCATAATAAAACGCACATTTAGTGTATTTTGCATTAAATCCAGCTTTTATGACAGTCTAATTTTACATTTAGATTGTACCAGGCGATTGGATATGTAGAATTATCGATGCACTCAAAACTATTTTGCAATTAACAGAAATTTCTGCTTCACATTTTAAATGTAAAAAAATTAACAAGTGTACGAGAAATAGTTTAATTTTGATTTGTTAAACCCCATTGAAATTTAGGATCAAATATCCATATATATATATATATATATATATATATATATATATATATATATATATATATATATCAAAGTTTTCCAGTGTAGACTAAGCATTAATTAAAATAGCAAAAGAAATACATTCAGTAGACAAAAGTTTTCCGTTTATGGAGCGAGAACTGGAGCACATTTGCAACCACATGTAATGTTTAATTTATACTGACAAATATAGATCTCTAATTCCACATCACTTTCCCAGGTTGAGTAGTGTCTGCTGTTTATGACGTTGTTGAGGTTGTTGGTTGGAATTTTAGGTCGAGTGGGATGAAAGACAGGCTCCAGCTGAAGAAAATGAATTCAATATATGTGATTATATTGTAACGCGCGGCTCCGCGTTACAACCCAACGAGTCTCAATTTCGTCAGATCCGGTTCACCTCAGGGCCACATATACTTATTCTGGTTTTAGACAATCTTTCTCCCAACTGTGATTTTAGAAACAATCTCTGTTAGTTTCAAGCATTTTAGTTGAGATTTCTTGAGCTGGAATTTTATTTATAATTAATGGGGTTTTGTTTAAAATCAACACACCCGCACGTAACACGCCGTTAGCATGCAGTGAATTACAGTGTCTAAGCTGTCAACGCCAGGATTTACATTTTGTGTGCTCTTGACCGATTATCAGTGACTCTAAATTATACTCCTAAGGCATTCTGGATTTATTTATCGTGATTTATGACTTTCGGCTTTTGCGCCTAGATATTAACTTTGTGTTAACAATATTTTATTTTGTTGCCGTCTAGAGCACGGTCAATTTTGACTAACATTGAATTTTAATTTACTTTTTAACATTGTTCATAATACAGGTACGATATTTGGACTTAGCCTGCTCACACCACGACACTGGAAAGAAGGGGATGGACGTCAGCTAGAAAGTGAGACTGATTATAAGCACGGCCCACGAAACCGATTTCTTCCGACGTCAGCCACCAGGCATATGTAGGAATCATATAACATAGCTAAATATATCGCTACCCCGCAAAATCACCTCGTACAATATAAGTAAAAATAGTGTGTAGTAGGTGGTTGAGGTGACACTTAATTACACAATTACAGGTCTATATTCACTATTTTAAATAACATAGATGCTTAACTGGCCATGTTATTTTACTTTGTATATTAACAGTCTGGCCGATCGACCTACGTAAAATAATCTAAAACGTATGGATGTATATTGATAAATAATATTTAAGGTTGCTATTAAGGACAGTTATTTTTTAAAAATTTCAAGAACAAATGTTTCAAGCTGCATAGCACGGGATATATAGCTGCATTTAATGTGCGTGTTAATGCTGCTTCTGGCTTTCTCAATTTTTTTGGAACCAGCGTCTCCTTAAAATGGTATGTTTAAATTGATTTTCTTCTTTCCTCAAGTTTATAAACAGGTTGCAGCCGTCATCACGTACAGACGAGAATTTGCCGATGACAGGGCTCGAATATGGGCTCATCTGCTCAGAATTTGGTGATCTAACCACTGAACCACACTGCCGCAGTTTGGCTTACCAGGTTTCGAATCAGACGTGCCCAGTTTAGAGCACAGACAGCAGCAGATTCGCAACAATACGTGATGAGTTCCCAATAAGCACGAAATCGGTCTATTGGATGAATTGCGTTTTCTTTACTATGCAATATTTATTGTTACGTATATGACGGGTCAGGTGTTTATATCAAGATCGCAACCTTGACTAAAGTAGTTGTTGTTACCGCCTGCGAAAACGTTGGTCTAACACAGAAATGCTCGTTTTGTCCATAAAGCCAACAGAGAGAAGACAATGCCGAACTGTTAATGCGCTAAATAGAAGGTAACTGCATGAAATGTTGAACCTACAAATAAGTAAATCAACAGCTAGAATTGATAGATGATTACCATAAATGGAGAACAAGATTTAATGAAATTTTATATATTCAAAACTTTTCTTATTTCATCTAAAAACGGTAAATTACATAAAAAGTGCTTCAATCGCGATGCGCCATTTAAACATTTTAGTTTCAAAAAAATAGCCAGACGGTAAATGTACGTTTCCCCTAAAGTTATTTATTATTTTTCACGGGATCAACATCGTGAGTCATCCAATCATTTATGCTCATTGAAATAAAGGCTGCGGCACATTTCATCGCTGTAGAAGAACTATTGTATCACATTAAATAACAAAAAAATGATTTATATCAATTTGTATACGTAATTTTAAACGTAGATTTCGCAGTTTATCGGAATTGCCGTAACTTAAATTAATGGTACACAATCGAAATTTTTAGATATAGTAGAGGGCATTTGCTTATAAATATATTAAACAATTAATTATTGCACGGGTGGTAATAAACTTCCTTTAAATTGTGTTTGTGAATTTATGATCAACACCAAAATCACTGTTACTTAGTTTAGCATGTTTAACATATTGACATGCTTCCACCTCCTATTATCATCATAAGAGCATGACCGCAAAGATTATTAACGAAGATCAAACAGAAATGCATATATAAAGTATGGGTACTTAGATACGCAGCTCTCACTCATAGAAGTCTTGTATAAATTGTACTTGACTGGAAATTTTAGCTAAACTATTTCTCTGTATTCTTGAATAGAAACTTTTTTCAGCTATCGCAAAATGCATAGAAGACATTCAATAAAACACCCATTGATTGCGCGGCTCGTAGTAAGATTTCTTCAAATCAAGTTTCTGAGTTCGAGATAACAATCAATCCAAATTTAAGTTAATTTTAATGGAAAATATATCAAATTCCTTTAATCAGTTAATGTCCGAGTTTAAAAATATACTAATGATATACAAGTCGGCTGTTATGCAAATGAATATCTGGTTGTTTGCAAAGACGTTTTTACACAGTTAATACGATTATTTCACACGATTAATCAAAATAATGTTCGTTATTTTTGTAAAGTCTATAAAACTGATATGACGAGTTTAAATTTAAGTATTGTAAATAATAAATGGCAAAATTACTCAATTTAATGATCCAGCTTTTCAAATCGTTGTAAATGAACTTTCATGTCAATTCTATCAAACTTCATATTTTCGATGAATCATAAACGATATTGTTAAAAGAGTATCCAGTTAAATATATTTTATTAAAATTTTTGAAAACCTACTTATTTAATTAAGGCAAACGACGTTTCCCTTTCTCAGAATTAGATTAAAAATTAATGGAATTAATTTAGACTCAAGTTACCTGTAGCTCCAAATTGGCCGCTTGAATATTATTCAACTGATTCTCACTTTCACGAACTTTTTCTTTGAATTGATCGCGAGTACGTTCCGTTTGACGAACCATGTTCTCCAACTTCATAAGATTGTCTGTTGATGCCTGCAATCGAGTATCTAATGTATTTTTCTCTTTAAAATACATAAAAATTCCAATAAAGTAAAATTAAAAGTTTTGAATAATTACGCAAAATAGTAAAATTTACTTTTTCAGTCAACGATATCGCTTCCAGTATGGTAGCCAAATTCCAGCACTATGTATTAAACTAAATACATAAATGCGTTTGATTTTTGCTGCCGTAAAGAACTTTAAACTTTATTTTATCGTTAAATAAAAACGCCATTATAACGAAGTAGATTTATGAGTATGTTTACAGGCATGATTGAATTTCTATCTGAAGAAGACAGGAAAATGTTAATAGTTAATTTTCATTGTCCGTTCATAACACCCAGCGACAGTTTTAAGATAATATTATAGCGAAAGGAAAAGCGCATAAAATCCGTTAATAGTCTCTATCAAAACCATGGATGTAGTGAATCCGTACATATTTTATGGATTTGTTAAAATTTGTCAATGTTATACTAAAATTATTTTGGAATAAGATCTTCTAATACTT
This sequence comes from Eudiplozoon nipponicum, assembly GCA_029291075.1. Taxonomy (NCBI): domain Eukaryota; kingdom Metazoa; phylum Platyhelminthes; class Monogenea; order Mazocraeidea; family Diplozoidae; genus Eudiplozoon; species Eudiplozoon nipponicum. The sequence continues at coordinate 48,891 of JAQBSW010001229.1, read as the reverse complement.
TATAGCACTTATGCTTAGTTTCAGTATGAAAGGAAAATTTCGAGAAATATGTGTTCATAATTCTTTCCTCGACTTAGTATAAATGAAAAGATTTATATATCTTGAAATGCGAATTAGAGGGAAAATTAAATCGAGGATTATTTCCATGATACGTAAATTTTACACCAGTGGAATCAAATTATTTGCACAATTGAGCATTTACTTATTTCACAAACTATCTCCGTTTCAACTATCTGATGGATTTGTTTTTGAGAAAAACTATAACTTGTTAAAATATTAAAATAAATAATTAGTTTATTTAGCAACACTGAATTTTATTTGACCGCGAAATATGTATCATATTATGGCGTATATCAAGTACTGGAACACAGCAATTAGTTATTAAACTAAAAAATATCATTTTAACAATAATATCGGGCACGCGTCTAGTTAGTTCAGCTAGGTAAACACAAGTGGTGTTCAGAGGGATCCTAATTCACAGATTCATAGTGAGAAAAGCGTTGCTCTACACTTTGAATAATTTGTTTTACAAAATCATTGCAATACTGGTTATTCATTCAATAAGTGAGAAGTAATTCTTACTAGTAGTAGGATTTCTGCGTGTTATTTGATTGTGCATTCAGTGTTTCTATTTGTGTGACGATTGAACGAGGTCTGCAGGCGATCTGTGAAACTAATAATCGAGACATCAACAAAACGAAAATTAGTCTTAGCAATAACGTAGGATCGAAATAACTTGTAAAGTAGCACCGCTGCCAATAATCGCTTCGTCATTAAAAGCAAAATTGAAACCAACGAATGCCTAGTTTAAATACTTAAATAAATGTGACAGAAGATGAAAGCGATGGGCTTGGGAAAGGATAGACCATTTTTACGATTTTGTGGACAATTGCAGCGTGAATGAGACAGAATAGATTCACAGCCACATGCTTTCATGTCAAATTACAATAAATGCAATTTGTGGCGAGCTTCATTAGTAAGCTCGCCGAAGCAAAATCAAAACACATGCATTTGTTAAATATGATGCCAGTTTTGCTGTTATGCAACGAGCTTAAACAAGATTGTGGTTCTAATTTCAATTGCAAATATTTAGTCTTTTAAACTAGTCTTATTACTTGCGAAATAAATAATTTAATAATTCAGCACCCTGTGCATATATAGCAAAAGCTAGCAGAATAAACCGATATCTGTGGCTCTGGATTTTTTTAGACGATTTCTAGTTGATCACCCCTTAATATTAGAAGGAAGCAAAATGACGATAGGACACGTCATGGAGATGATGCGTATTTGTATGTCCTCCACTTATTTTAAATTTCGGAAGGAATTTTATAAACAAATTTGAGGCGTTCCAATAGGACAACCGTTGTCGGTCCCAATAGCTAATATCTTTATGCATTATTTGGAAAATAATCTGTTGGATAAGACTCCAACAAAATCAAAATTGTACCTACGTTTCTCGGATGACATATTAATCATCTGGTACCACGGTGATAATGAAATGGTAAATTTCTTAAATTTGGCTAATCAAATGAGCGAACTCCAATTTACCTTAGAAAGGGAATCATTAGGTGAATTACCATTTTTTGATGTCAGATTAATTAGATGTGGTCAGAAATTGGGGAGAGATGTTTATAAGAAGGATACTTATTCAGGAATCCTTCTTATTTTCAAGTCCAATCACCCGTATGGTATGAAAGTCGGTATCTTAAAGTCATTAACATTAAGGAGTTTAAAGTTACAGATATAAAGCATAGGAAGTTAGAATTAGGTAGACTACGCAATATATTCAAGGATAATGGCTACCCTCTTCATTTAATAGATGCAACAATGTTTGACTAATTAGTCGGCTTATTATTCAAGTAATGAATAATCAATTATTAGGAATATAGTATTTCAAAATTTCATCTCTAACTACTCGTTTGATTTTAAAACTTAGTGATATGAACCCTAATTTTTTGTCTTGCACCCCCATCCTACCTATTGAGATTATTCTAATAATACAATATTTAGAAGTAATAGTTTGTCTGACTCGTGCAAAGGGTAAATTAATGTCTATTGACTGCAGTTTCATTTTGATTTACGTACATATGTATCAATTATATTTTAACGAAGTTTTTAGTTATGTATACACATACACATGCACATGCGTGGCGTGCGCCTATTTAGTGGTATGCCAATAACTATTATTTAATTATTATATCTTGATTGCAACCCTAGTGGTTTGAATTTAAATTTAACATGTGCATTGGTCTTTCGGACTTCTAGTTTTATCACTCATGGCATGTTTTTATGACGAGTGTTTCTGAATTATTGGTCTCCTTGTGGCAATGGCCACCTTTAAGACAAATAATGAACAAAGGGTCTTATCTAGGGCAGACAGTATTTCAACAGAAATTCCTCGCAGAAGCGTCCGTATAAGAATGAAGTAGTCAGCCCAATGAGAAAAGCAGACTTAGAGCTGAAGTGAACATAAATTAATTAATGTGTAAATTTGTTTTATTAAATCGATGCTCGTTGTGCGAGCAAAATTCTATATATGATTGAGTAAAAATAAAGCATTTGTTGTACATTTAAAATGGCTTGGAAACGTTGATTCAGGCGTTGACTTCTCAAATGAATAATTTAACTGCAGAATTAGGCATAATTAAGGCTCGTCTAGACGATACGCTAATAATAAATACGGAAGACATACAAGTACGTGGACCATCCAACATAGGTGGAGAAAACACTCCCCGCACCTGGTGCTTTAACCATTAAGCCACTCCGCCGCACGCTTAACACAATTTTCAGTCATATAGCCTCGCATATTTCTTGGTTATACTTTCCCGTTGGTGGAGTCCATATGGCATTTCGTTACACCTAATGTTCCAACTAGCCACCCCAAATCTTTTATTATAGAACAGATTGAAAAATATCTAGGCAAGTGCAATTTATCTGAAAATTTATATAATTTAAAGCATATTGGTTGCCTGGACGGTGATGAAATATATTTGAATGAAGGTTGCGATCTTCATGTAAACACCAGTTCCATTACATACATAACTGAAAGTAATGCTAACCATAAAACATGAGTAAGTATTTGACTATAAGCTGTGGTTAGCGTGTAGCAGGTTTTCTCAGTGGTAAGAGGAACATATTTCGAAGCAGACGTACCCAGGTTCGAGAGCTGCCCGTGGCAATTTCTGAAAATTACCTGAGAAGTTCCCAATAAGAACAACAGCGGTCTGCTGGATAAATTGCCATTTCTCTATAATTCAATGCTTAGCTTATACTAACTAGTATTCATAATAGGATTTGTGCTTATGCAAAGATCGCAAACTTGATTTAAATAATTGTAATCACCGCTCGTACAGCCAATGAACGTTTGATGGTTAAAAAAGTGGCTATTAAACTCGCAATAAAAAGTGTAAGCTTACAGCCAATAATGTACGGCCTAATAAATGAATTCATTCTTCTACTAATTATCTAATATTCCACTACATTAGGATGCCGTATGCCATTAGTAACGCATGTATTTATATACCAATACAGTACTCAGAATGATTCAAGTGTGCCTGATTTGTCTAGTTGGAACATAAATTTTAATTTTATCCAGAATTTACTAGCTTGAAATTATTTCGCTAAAACAATTTATGTCTAAATTTTTTTCGAATTCTTTCTAGCTCTATTCGTTAGGACTCTTTTCATCGTGGAACTACAACCGAGAGGCAATTAACAAAATATCCAAAAATCATTTGTATTATTGAAAATATATTTGATAGTCTACCCGTGTGTATTTACATCACTCAGCATAAAAGTGAGTAAAATTGATTTCATCTATGTGCATTCATGAATATGTATATTCAATTCTCTATTTAGGCAGAAAGGGCTCTATTGATAAGTGCATGCAATTATTAATGAGAATGGCACGTAAATTTGAAGTGCTACGCGGTATGTTATAAGTTTAATTACATTAGTTTTTCCTATATTACAAAATGGAGCAATGTGTAAATGTTAATGAACACATAAAAATAGATGTAAAACCTAAAATCTTATTTCTAGCCAATAAATACTCTAGAGCTAGGTGGCATTTAAATTAACTTTCTGATAAAGCGAGAGCTTAGCCAGGCATTGAATGAGCTAACAAGAAATAGCATAGTTAAATAAAGCGGTGATTTTCAAATAGAAAGTTCAGCGGCAATAAAATCTAGTAAAAATATTAATTAATTGCTCTAAAACGAATTTAGTGTTAATAAATAAAATTTAACATTATATCTAGATCCGATCTACGTATGTAAACATGTAAATGCTGCTTTATATTTAATTCTCGTCGCCTTAACCACTCGCATGGATATTTCTATGCGTACAAATCCACGGTCATCATACGAAAGTTCGTAAAGTTCTTAATTCCAAAGTTCCATGCTTCTTCGTTCGATTGGAATGCCAGCTAATTAATGTACCGTTTATAGCTAAGCTCGAACCTGGTAAAATCGTTACCTAAATTTAGCGCTTCAGAGACTTAACATGACACATTTGAACCATCTAAAAACAGACTTGTATACAAGTTAACCTAGTTAACTCGCTATAGAAGACTATTTTACTACTAGAAAATTGTCGGGTGTATGAAGTAATCCGCGGTGAATTAAATTAGGCGCATTTAGTATAAAGCAAAAAATTAATAAAGAAGAGGATTGGCGCACGTAAATTAGCAGGTTCCAGCCCTGTCCGCGGTAACTTCTGGCAAGTACGTGATGAGATCCCAATAAGTACGAAACCGGTCTACTGGGTGAATTGCCTTTTCCACACTATACAATAACTAGTTTAGACTGACAAATGTATGTACATAATGGGTCAGGTGTTAACATAAATTTCGCAACCTTGATTAAAAACTAATTGTTATCACGGACAGCGCAACTAATGTTCTTTTTGAGATATTATATAATTTGTGACTCGGTAGAGGTTGGCAAGCCTATACATGGGATAGTATGTCAATTTAACATGAGTGAATTATTCTATTATATGGGAAACAAATTGACACCAGAGCTTTAATTAAAATAATAGAAACAAAAGTGGTAAAATAATACTTCGACTCATTATCGAATTAATTATTCAGAATGGTAAGCAACGACGGTTCTTGGAGTTTACCAGAAGTAGCAGCTGGTAATCGACATGGTCTCAATTTTACAATATAAAAAATAAAGGTAATAAAATACTTTAAGAAAAAAGATTGGTAAAATGAGTAAAATAGGGAATTTTTAAACAAGAACTGATTTTATTTGTTTGCAAATTATCTTCTTTGACCGATTGTTTATTAGGTACATTGTTCTCACATTACATTTTAACTTCTCAAATTTATTGGCTTATTTTTTCAACAAAATTTAGATCCTCTATCACTCTTAACCTGCCATATTTAAAATTTGACCATTGTTGAATTAATTTACCTTTTAAGCAATGCAGATTTTTTGTGTGAAAACATACTCAACATTACGAAGGATTTCTATTTTTATTATAATAGTGAACTCGATTTCTGCACACAAGATTCTCCTTCAAATAGTTTTAAATGATTTAAGTGACTTTGTAACGACAAATCGTATCTGCTTACATATTGCGTAAATTAAATTCAAATTTTATTATTTACGTTGTAACCAATGAGAAAAAAGTAAATTGCCGTTTAACCACGTTTAACCAATAGTATGCAAGTACACACATTGCATGCTATTTAAGCACGGTAATTTACCATGCAAGTCAGTTGTGGCATTTGCCTTCTACCTGCTTCACGCGTGTGTGTTCTGTCGGTTGTCAATACGTGTGCGCTCTGTCGGCTGTCAGTATCTACTCATCTTGTTGCGGGATACCGGAGAGCCGAGCCAATTGAGTGCAGGACCTGCAGGACACCATCCACAACACGATCACAGCTCAACCACGGGAGCGACAACTCAACCAGAGTCCACCCGAGGCTCTAGGACATCTTCAACCTCTGAAGACTTCAAGCGAACGCATTACCAGGGCCTCTTAAGGGCCCTCATATCAGTAACTAATCTCTATTCAGAGCACCTTAACCGAGTTTGTAACGTCGTACGGCATTTACTTGAAGACGGGGCGTTTACAAAATTGGCGACCGCGCCAGGATATTGATTATTTATCTGATTTTTTTTGGGTATAAATAAATTGACTTTCTTCTTCATTTGTTTGGGATAAATCGACTAACATTTGCGTTTTCTTTACCCTGATCCTGTTTTTTTGTTGGGTATACATTCGTGAATTTGTGGTGTTCGTCTTCCCTAAAGGAAAATTTCAAATTTTGGAAGCAGTGTGTTATTCTTGCTGTTGAAAATAATAATTCATTGGCACTTAAGAGCCAACGGGCCCTTGTTCGTCTTCCCTACGGGACAATTTCAATTTTTGGAAGGAGTGACGCTGTTCTGTGTTGAAATAATAATACATTGTCATCAAAGGCCATCGGGGCCTCTGTTCGTTTTTTCCTTTTGTACTGGACAATATCAAGCAACAGTGGAAGCTGTTTGTGGAAGTTTTTTATGCTTACCAAGTTTGTCTTTGTCGTTCCGAAGAATTTCCGAATGAGTGTCAATTTCCACAGCTGACGGAGAGGACAACAGACCGCAGGCACAAGGGTGCATCAGTATCGGGAAACGTCTGGCGCAGGAAGTAGAAGACTGTACTTTCTGCACATCAACGGCATCAACGGCGCTACAGGAAGAAGCCAACTACAATCCTACATCCCTGTCGACTCTTTTCGTCCACGCCGAATTTTTCACATAGAGAACCAAACAGACAATGCCGGTCGAAATCACCAGCCTACTTGTTTGCATGACCCGGCCAAACAGCCAAACGAACTTCTGCACCTTCTTGATTTCAAACTGGCGAAGAGTACATCGTAGACACAGGTGCGGCAGTCTCAGTTCTCAAAGGTGATTCAATGGCCGAGATGTCGCTAGGCGTTCTTCTCGCAACCGCTACAGGCGAGCCCATACCAACTTATGGCTGCCAATACCGCACACTCAACATAGGTCTACGACGTGAATTTTCCCACAACTTCATCATCGCCAAGGTCTCACATAATATAATAGGCCTTGATTTCCTTCTAAAATTTCGGCTCATTGTTGATCTTGCCAATCAAAAGATCATCGACCCCTCCACCGGACTTGAACAAAGCTTTTTGACACTTGCCTCCGAGCGTTTGGAGTTACAGGTCATTCAGCCAACCCCAGTGCATCAATCAGCAGAGATATCAGCAGCTCTTCGAAAATACAAATCGCTTTTCGATCTTAACAAATCCGATCTACTAGTCTCCAACACGATGCATCATATCGTCACAGAAGGACAACCTATTGCACTCAAGAAGCGACCACTGGATCCTGCTAAGCTGAAAGCTGCCCAAGAAGAATTCTCAAGGCTTTTGAAGAGGGAATCATCAGACCATCGAAAAGTTCATGGGCGTCACCACTGCACTTAGTCTCTAAATCAAACGGATCGTACAGAGCCTCTGGAGACTACCGTAAGCTAAATTCAGTGACAAAATCTGATGCATATCCTATTCCAAATATTAACACTTTATTTGAAAAACTCAACGGCAGCAATTTCTTCTCAGTGATTGACCTAAAACAAGCTTACCATCACATCCCGGTAGCACCAGAGGATATCGAAAAACTGCAGTCATCACTCCATTTGGCCTTTTTGAATATCTTTACATGCCTTTTGGACTAAAGTGTGCTACTCAGACATTTCAAAGATTCATAGACAACATACTTCGTGACGACTCTGCTTATTGTATGTCATATCTAGATGACATTATGGTATTCAGTCCAGATCTAGAATCTCATGCGAAACATCTGCGAAATGTCCTCTCACGCTTATCCAACCACGGACTCAAGATCAACTGTGACAAGATGCAGATTGCAACTTCATCCGTCGACTTCTTAGGGCATCGTATCACGGCCCAAGGTATTCAACCGGTTGCCGTCAAAGACGAATTCAATCAAAAATATCAAGTCACCAAGGACTTTGAGCGATTTGCAGAAAATCCTGGGAGTACTAAACTATTATCGCAAGTTCCTTCCAGGCCTTCCAAAACAACTTTATCCTTTGTGCAGGCACCTGCGGAACCGAAAAGGACTTAGCAAGAATTCCATCATTGCTTGGTCATCCGAAGACAAGGAATTACTTCGACTTGCCATCAACTCGTTAGCAAATGCCACAATGCTAACGCATCCAGATTTTGAAAAGCCATTTCTACTCACGACAGATGCTTCTGAATTTGCTATTGGAGCCACGTTGGAACAAGAGATCGACGGAGTTCGGAAGCCTATCAGTTTCTACTCGCGTACTCTCCAACCAGTAGAAACGAGGTACGACACTTTCGGCCGAGAACTTCTCGCCATCCACGACGCAGTGCGCCATTTTATCAGCATCATTGGCAGTAGCAGATTTGTTGTTTTCACAGATCATGCACCACTAGTTAGCGCACTTCGAAACGCAACTTCATCTATCGCCAAGTACCCTGCCAGAGTGGAAAGACAGCTTTCTCGTCTAAGCGAATGGCAATTTGACGTCTTTCACGTCAAGGGCAAACAGAACCTCATTGCAGATGCCCTGTCCAGGCCAGACGTCTCTCTACAACCACCTTCGCCGTCACCATTCACCGTCAACTCCGTGGCACTCAGTGAACCTGCACTAACGCCAACTCTCCTGCGAACTGAACAACGCGGTGACATTCACATTCAAAGATCAATAGCCCGTCACCCAACCAAGTTTATATGCCGTCTGTGGGAAGGCTTTCCAATTGTTTACTTCACGGGTACGCAGCCCAACAAGCCAGTTCTGCCGACCAGCCTGCAGAGGAAGGTTTTCGATTCAATTCACTCAATTTCTCACCCAGGAAGCCAAGCGACTGTCCGACTTCTTACAGATCGTTTCTGGGGTCACAGACTTAGGTAGAATGTTAAACGATGGGTCTCAGAGTGTGCAATTTGTCAGAAAAACAAGATCACACGACACACTCGTTCTAAGTTGCAAAATTTTCGGTCTACTTCTCGCCTAGCTATCGTCCACATCGACATAGTTCATCTGACAAAGGTTCAAGGTTTCAGCTACCTTCTAACTATGATCGATAGTTTTACACGGTGGCCTGCGGCATTACCTCTTGGCACCATTTCTGCAGACGAAGTAACTAACGGTTTTTATCTCTGCATGGATATCCAATTATGGTGTTCCCAATGAGGTCATCACGGACTGAGGCACTTGCTTCTCATCTGATCGTTTCAAAACCACCTTGCGGTACATGGGATGCATCTTACGCCAGACGACTGCCTACCATCCCTAAGCTAATGGCATGGTAGAGAGAATGCATAGGGAACTCAAAGCAGCTTTAGCATCCTCGTCCATTAATGGCAAATGGGTCGATGCACTACCTTTAGTTCTGCTGGCCATGCGTTCTCGTACTTGAGAATCCATTAAAACGTCTGCGTCACAACTCTTGTATGGCATGGATCTACGCCTGCCTAGTCAGTTCCCACGTCTACTACCGGCACAAGATGACCCACAAAACGAAGCTACCCGCCTTCGACTTCATTTCGGTAACATGTCTGAACAGCAGCCGAGACACACGCCTCGTCCAGTCTTCGTTCACCCACAGCTCCACAGCTGCAAGAGAGTACTCGTTCGCAACGATACTGCTGTTGCACCACTACAACCCAAGTATCGCGGTCCTTACCCGATTTTACTAAAACAGCCAAAAATACTTCATCATTATGCAAGGCGCTACACCGACATCAGTAAGCATAGACAGGTTAAAACCGTTTATCGAACCACCTGATCCTGAGAGCGTTCAACCTTCTACACACGTCTCAGGTTCCGTCTGCCCACAATCTCAACCTGCTTTGTATAACGCGTAATTAATTTTTTTTGAAACATTAACATTTAACTATAAAATGTTTTTTTTAACCTTACGTTAATTTTTAGTATTTGTCTCACGTGGCATAACCAGCTGTTCTTAGCTAACAATTGTGTAGCATTTTTGAACAGTTCTTTGGTATTATGCCATCTCTGAGGCAATGTTCGTGTACATATTTTTATGCAATTACCTTTGATTTTAATGTATATATATTTTACATTATAATGTATTTCTCACACATGACATTACACTGCCTATTTTGGTATGACCAGCTACTTAGAGCTAACGCTTTTATGTAGCAACACTAAGTAGTGATCAGCTTCATATCATGGTACAGGCCACTTTCAATGCATATCTCAACTTTATCTATTTCACAAAGACCATTCTACAAATGTCATGACCACAACGTCGAGCACTCTAGCTCCTTTGGTCGTATACAAACACATTGACAACGATCCAACCTGCTTAGGTTTTAACTTAAACCTTGCAAATTCAGAGGCGATTTACCTCGAAATCTTCACGCTGCGGCTCCAAAAACTTACACTGCTCTATTTTGCCTCACGTGCTATGACCGTCCACTAGAGCTAACAAATTGTGTAGCAATTCCTAGTGGTTACCTGGCATCATATCATTGTTGAAGCAACCAACAAGCATATTTAAGCCCAGCACTTATGGTTCATCATATTTTTGCTTAACTTGATTCGAACTCTGTCATGCATTTCTTATCTAGCCTCGCAGAGAGGAATATTTTTTTTCTTTTTTTTTCTCAGAGAGGAAAGTGTTGTAACGACACAAATCAATCGCCGACATATTGCGTAAATTAAATTTAAATTTATTTACGTTGCATTAATGAGAAAAAAGCAAATTGCCGTTTAACCACGTTTAACCACGTTTAACCAATAGTATGCAAGTACACATATTGCATGCTATTTAAGCAGGGTAATTTAACATGCAAGTCAGTTGTGGCATTTGCCTTCTACCTGCTTCACGCGTGTGCGTTCTGTCGGTTGTCAATACGTGTGCGCTCTGTCGGCTGTCAGTATCTACTCATCTTGTTGCGGGATACCGGAGAGACGAGCCAATTGAGTGCAGGACCTGCAGGACACCATCCACAACACGATCACAGCTCAACCACGGGAGCAACAAATCAACCAGAGTCCACCCAAGGCTCTAGGACATCTTCAACGCAGAATACTTAAAGCGAACGCATTACCCGGCCCTCTTAAGGGCCCCCATATCAGTAACTAATCTCTATTCAGAGCACTTAACCGAGTTTGTAACGTCGTACGTACTCTTGGAAGCCGGGTGTTTACAATTTCTATCATTCAGACAATGATTTAGGCCTCAAATATACTATTTATGATTATCTGCTTTGCATTTCTGATTTATCGAGCAATTAGCGATGCATGACAAGCGGAAACATTTTTTTTATTTGGAGATCATTTATCTTAAGAGCAATTCTAGACTCAAACTGAAAATTAATTGAATTAATTGAAATTGACACGTTACAAAAATATCAAAATACACTCTCATTAAAAAGCATTTCAACTATTTAATTGCAGCATCTAAATTTGATCACATGTGCATTCATTATGGCTTTTTTCTTTTATCGTGAAGGAATGAATATTATTCTTGCAATTAGGCGCACTTTATTCAATCAAATGACAATCTGCATTTTGTCTGAATTGGTCGAAAAAGTAACTTTCTACTGATTGGCTGGCTTTTCTGAGCCAAGTCTATATAAATCCAAGACTATAACCAATAACTCAGTTTTATTTGATCGTACGTCGAAGTGTGTTCAGAGCGTTCTGGAAAACTGTCAGTCGCAGCTGCATATGAGTTAGAGTCCTACAAATCTGAGCGAAGATATATTTTTCTCTCTGTGGTTCTTTGTTGTCGGCACAATTAATTGCACAGCAACAAGAGGCTCTTTGTCGGCTATGTGACTGCCAGTGACCAACCATAAATCTGCCAGGACTGCCGATAACCATCGTAAATCGTTACAATTGCCCTATTCAGAGAAATAAAAATTATACTTGACATACGACTCACTTGTGGCCAAACTTTACACCTGGAGATACCCTCCAGCAGATCATAAATGTCGCCTTACATGTGCAGACATAGTTTAATGTGACGATCAAAGGCAAATTTAGTAGTACATTAGGCTCGACTTTTCTAAATCATTGAAAGTCTAAATAACAACGTATAACATTTATTGGCATTTTATAAGAAGTTACATTAAAAATTGTAACAATTTTCTAGGTATCTTAACTATTTCATACGTGACATTTCTTGAAAAAGACTAATAAGAACAAGAACTATACTCATTTATCTATATATAGTATGTGTCCACCTAAAATTCTAACATTTCTAGCCGTTACCCGTAGAGCATCTCACCATTTATTGCACGATATGCTAAAGTACTTTTATTGCGTGTGAGTTCACACACAATGAAATGTTGTTTATCCAGATGTCATGCTAATCTGCAACGATTTATTGTGTATTAACTATTACACATGAGATGTAGAAAATACTAACACAAAATAACACTTTTTCCAGCAGTATAACGATTTTGTCACAGAAACTGATTGAAGACAGCGTTACCTTGTTTCAGACGATCGATGGTTTCTTCCAGTAGGGACGATTGTCGAAGCGCCTCGACTCCATTCTCGGCTAATTCACAGTTCTTCTCTTCAGCGCGAGCAGCTAATTGTACTGACTCGTCGCGCTCTCTTTCCAAACGGACGAGATAACGCAGAAACTCGCGCAAAGCCAAACGAACTGTCTCCGGCTCGAGATCGGATCCTGGTAGATGGCTGAGCGCTCTTGGGCCTTAACGGAACGTTTACAATTATATTAAAGAGAAATAGTTGTTTAAAATTTTCCTCTGTTTTGTGCATAGAATAAAGGAAAGTAACCTAAAATGATTTGGATTAATGTATGAGTCCTTCGCCTAGCAGGATGGAGTGCATCTGCGCATCATAGATTTGGTTGGAGACTATGTGATATGGCATCAAACCCTGCTGAATTGTCACCTTGCTGTTGAATTCTGTTAAAACCACCTTCTAATCGCTATTGCCTTAGTTAGGCAGAGTTCACTACGACTGTTGGTCTTCTTAATGAAGCGCTGCAATAAAAACCACAGGGGAGCTATATTGAATCTGAAGCCTTGCCTTAATGTCGACTTGAACTAAATTGTGATTCAAAGATTTCTAGGTAGTCATTATTCCGCCAGTTACCTATACAGGCATATCCATTTCAACATCATTCCTAAGCTCATAAATCATTCCAATTCACACTTTTTTTGTTTTAATTCATATTCTTATCGGTATTATTATTTTTATTATTATTATTATTATTTTTATTATTATTTAATTATTATTATTAATAATATCCTTATTATTAATAATAGTATAATTGTTGCTATTATTATTATTAGTAGTAGTAGTATTATTATTTTTGTTATTATTATAATTAGATGTAGTGTTTTATTACTAAAGCTAGTAGTATTATCGGTACCAGTACTAGTAGCATTAGAAGTAAATTATACATAATAGTAGCAGCAGTAGTAAGAGTATTAGCAATAACACAATCAGTAATAATAATAATAATAATAATAAAAATAATAATAATACTACTAATAATAATAATAATAATAATAATAATAATAATAATAATAATAATAATAATAATAGTATTAGTGGTTGTAATAGAAGCAGTAGTAGTAGTATTAGTAATAGTAGCGGTGGTGGTAGTAGTAATATTATTAGTAGTAATATTTGTAGTATTTTAGTAGCACTGGTAACAATAATAATATTAGTGATAATAATAGTGGTAGTAGTATTACATTTAATACTTTTATCATTGTTATGTTGCCGTGAATCATCAGTTACGAAAGGATATTGCATTGCTGTACGTGAGGAAAACGTCGTAAAATGACGATTATGCTGATAATAAGGGTGATTTTGAGGATGATCTTTACCACTGTTTCTGATTTCAAATAATATTTTTCACTATTTTATAGCAGCCTATTTGTTTTAACAAATATATAGAAATTTACCTGAATATTTAAATTAAATAGAAATTTAATACAGGCGAAATAAAATGGATTCGCTTCGCAAAATATTACTATAGGGAACTAATTAATCTTAAGCGGAACGCAATGTTTTTTATGTAAGTTTACTTGTGCTATCGATATTCAGAAACCCATAAGAGGATCAAAAGTTGTTTGGTTACACAGTGGTGCTTACCTATTGATATCTCCAATTGATATCTATCAAGCATAAGCTAACTTATTCTATTTCGTTAGAAAATTAATTGCAAATTTTTTTAAGCTTAAATATAATGTTTGTTATTGCAAAGAAATTATGCAGCTGAAATTTCCAGTCACGTGTAATGTATGCCATATATGTGCAGTGTAGTTTAATCCTCGCTAGTCAGTGTGTCGTCGTAGTCTGATGGTTATCATGGAAGGTCGAAACGCATCAGTACATGTGACATACGGTAGTTTTTCAATGTAGTTCGACTAGTTAAATACAATGGAATTGGTGTTTATTTTAAGCTCGCAAACTTAATTTAAAGAATCGCATGCAATATCGATCCAGACCACTAATGAAACAAGCTTTCTTCGTTAGTTTCAATTGTTAAACTTGTGAGGTATATTGCGACTGATGAAGGCTATCGATAAGTTAAGCCGAAATCTTTCGGTAAAAGAAAACTACTGTAACAATGAATGCTGCTTTAGTCAAAACGGCGATCAGATAATTTCAATTAATCTAGGTTCGCAAAAACAATCTTCATTCAAGATACATATAGGACATTGTTTCGTCCAACTGTCCACTAATTCTTGACCAAATATATAGAGGGTATAGATCGCAGAACTAGCTCCTACTGATGGGTAGCCAATAAGCACGAAACACATGTGTGAATGAGATTATACCATGTGTTCAGGCTAACTCTGATATATAATTCATGACCTATTTTAAAAAAAATGTTATCAGATATGATTAAATGAACACTGTTACCAGATACGCGGTATCTAATGCATAATTCATATATATACTTGACCTCCACTATTACGAATGCATAAATAGTTACGACGTTTACATGAAAATTCGAAATCATTTTAAAAGTAATTATATGAAGCGAGGTCTATTAGTTGGGCTTCCGGTGTATAAGCTATCTATTTAATTGACAAAATCTGTATTCGTAAACTTTGCTCGATTGTAATTTTATCTAACATCCGAAATGTGCTCAGAAGAACGCATTATTTCAGCTAGCACACACTGAAAAATAGGAAATTGTTGAAGGATAAATATTGCAAGTAATTCGCTCAGAAGCTTTACATTCCACTTCAAAATCTAAAGAGAGTTTAATATTCTGGCCAAAAATGTAAGTGCATTTGATTCCACCCAAGAAGTGATGACAAAATGACCTGCCACGCAATCTTTCGCTAGATATTGGCTCACTCAAGTCATGGATAATATTCGAGTTTCATTTATAAAATTCTTTGAATTTTATGTTCAAATAACAACTGTAGTATTCATTTAGTTTGTCTGGTCCTCAAAGGGAGTTTTGTGCAATTGACGTGCGGAAAAAGTCAATATTTAAACAAACAGCCTATCGCTGATTCCGTGCGTGGCGATAAGCAATTGTTTAGATAAAGTTTGGAAGGATGATACAAGCACCAATCCCCTTTGATTTAACCGGTAGCAAAAATAGGAAAACTGTTCATTTTCCATCTTCCATAATTGTCACGAGAGCAAACTGACGAGCGATGGCTAAACTAAAAATGAATATAAAAGGAATGCCAAAATTAGATTTGCAGCTATTTCTTCTAGTAATCTTCCATACACTACACTTGGATTTAAATACCGTGCTGTGATGATAATCATGACTGGTCGAAACACTTTGGTACGTACAATTCACCTTAGTTTTTCTATGTTGTAGGACTGGTTAGACACAATTTGTTTGTGTTTACGTCAAACTCGCAAAATTGATTTACAGAAAAGTCGATAGTTATTAAAGTTGAGCATTAGCTTTAGGCCTGTGTTCATTAATTTCAGAAAGGTTATGCCAAAAAATGCACTTTTATATGCATGCGTGCTTTATATTATTTTATATTTGTTCAATGTTTTTAAGTGGGTTTTTGATTTCGCCTAACTTGAGTACATTTGGTGGTGGTATAATCAAATTAATCATATTAAAATAAAGGTATCACGCCAAGGATTATTTAGCCAGGTTTCAACATTTTAAAAATGTAAAATCAAAAATATAAACAAAGTAATATAGACAATAAAATTAAACAAAAATTGATTGCGCGGGTGGTGGTAATAATTGTTTAAATCAAGTTTGCGAGCTTGAAGTAAACACCAATCCCATTGTATGTAACCAGTCGTCGAACAACATAGAAAAACTACCGCCAATCGCACGCACTGACGCGTTTCGACCTTCCATTATCATCATCAGTGTAAAGTGGTATATTGAATAGCCGGGGACAAACCGCATTGCATATATGGAAAGCAAAATTAGATATGCGGCTCTCACCTCCAGTAGTCTTGCATACATTGTACGAGACTGGAAATGTCGGCTGCACAATTATTGCTTAATAGTAATGTCTATATATATGTCTGTGTGTGTATGTGTGTGTGTGTGTGTGTGTGGCGAAAGCCAATGCCAGTTAATGTTCATGACTGCATAGAAATTGTGCAGCCGACAATTTCAGTCACGTACAATGTATGAAAGACTCTTAGAGATAAGAGCCACATATCTGGTTTTGCTTTCCATATATATGCAATGCGGTTTGATCCTCGATAGTCAGTTTGCCACCGTACTCTGATGATGATCATGGAAGTTCGAAACGCGTTAGTGCGTGCGACTGGTGGTAGCTTTGTTATGTTGTTCGACGACTGGCTAAATGGAATGGAATTGGTGTTTACTTTAAGCTCGCAAACTTGATTTAAAGAATTATAAACAGTGTTTTTGGTCCTATTGTCTTTGTTCTATTGTTTTCTGTTTTTAGGCATTCAGCTTTACAGAATAAACCAAATGGATGGTAAATAAATTTGTTTCGTCTCATTTGTCCTGAACATATTTTCTTATCATTATCGATTTTTCCAAGCGAAAAGTATATTTTCAGACGAGTCTACTTCAAGTTAGATTGTCTAAAATTTGGGACTGGCGCCTGTTAAAAGCAGAAGTTTTCGTCTTGCTAACTCGAGGCATACAATTAGAAAATTGCACGTGTGCATTTCTGCACATCAGCGAGTGGGAAACAGACTAACAGACAGGAATTGCTCATTTATGAAAATTTTGCTAGAACTTTATTGCATGTCAGTAAACAATGAGTACTAAAAGGAGCATAGCAGTGTTTGTTGTAAATTATCACCAGACAACTATTTTTCATTAACACACTCGCTGTGGGGTCCACGCCTGCCATTCCGCTCCAGAATGACCATTAATATTTGTGAATCATGTCTCGTACACATTAGGTAAATATACATTATTCAACGACAATATCCTTACAGTTATAAATTACATTTTCTACAATAATATCTATAAAGCCACACGCGCGGGAAATTATTGTATGAAAAAAATTATGTGGTAAAGAATACTGCCTTATATAATAGCGTTACGATGTGCCCTTCATATTCTTAATTCCTAAATTTTCAGTATCCTAGCCGGTCTGACGTTGCTGAGGTAGCACTAAAATAGCAAATTACATGTTGAAACCGTTAAGAAAAGTTTTCCGCTCAATGCTACTTTTAACCCATTCAAGCGAGGAAGTTAGACCATCTACGCCTCTGTTTTTATTACTTTTTCAATTCGCAATGCCACAAGTCTTGGCCCCGCAACATTACACATTAAACAAAATTTTATAAAATTGTGAATCATCTCTTTCAGAATATAGTATATATATATATATATATATATATATATATATATATATATATATACATGGATTTTAGATAGTCAATGTTGACGCTATAGCACTACTCGTAGTTTCTTTCTCTGTGAATAACACGTCATGAAATACTGTCATTATTTAGAAACTGAACTAGCAAAAATTGGGTACCTTGAACATCTCGTATTGTTTTAAAACTAGAGTCTACTACCAGTGACTCTTGGCAATCTTCCTCATAGGCATCAACATCAACCTCGACTTCAGACATAGTTCCACTGACACAGTTAACACCAAGTTGAGGATACGTCAATCCGGATGTTCCCAGCCTCTCCGTTGAATTTGCGCGTATTTTATCTAAATAACAGAATAGAAGCTTGACATATCTTTATATGCTAACAAATAATTTTAAATAAATCTGATAGAAACATGCAAATTTTAAATATTTTCTACTTACTCTGAAGAGAATTTCAATGCCATAAAATAAAATTTATTGCTCTTTCTGCGATAGCTTGCGCACTTGACAACAAAAGATAGCTTTTTACTCCAAATTAGCGCATTTTAGTTTATTAGTTAGCAAAGCAAGCAATTATTGTGCTGGCAAAGATAAAAATTTGTTGTGTCCTATAATTGTGATCAGACAGAAACAATGCAGCCGATCTTCGCCTTAAAGTACAAATAATTAATTGAATTAAGTTTATGGAATTGAAATAAACATCAATCACATTCTTCTAGTCACACAACGATGATAAACTCACGTAAGTAACAGGTAGTGAAGCATTTGAGCCTTTCATGAACATTACCAGACTAATGAGAATTAAAACGCAATATATATATACAAACTACAAGACGTGTAGAGTGCACTCTAGCAAAAAGTAAATTGTTACGCTTTGCTGTTTACCCCTCGGTAACCAGCTTTCTATCGTCAATAAATGCGACAGACTGTTGTTTTGCCCTATTGTGCAAAAGTTGAAGTATGTGCACGGTATTTGTCTTAAACTTGCAAACTTGATTTAAATAAGCGTTGTGACAACTCGAGCAATCCATGACTGGTTTAAAGTGCAGTTAATTTGTATTCACAGGGTGGGAGAATCACGCATCTTCCTTTGAAAAAATAATATATTAATTGAAAGTAAATTACCATCATTAAAATGTTTGTCGAATTTGAGTTCAAAAAAACAAAGGCGAGACTTTCCAATAAGTCTAACCGAAGGTATTTTGCTATACTGAGCGACTAACCAATCATAAATTGTGCGGGGATTGCTGGCAATCATTGAAATAAAATTTGCGAACTTGAGATACACAATATTCCAATCTGTCAACCATTGCAAAAATTGTAAACCTCCTGTAAGTGTTAAACGTACTGACACGATTTGACATGCCATGGTCATTATCAGAGCACTACAGAAATCGAACCAACGAGAGTCAAACCTTCAAGCGTGTAGTCGTTTCAAAATGAGATATGTGTCAACCATACCTTGTAGTCACGCATACAATTTATTTGAAAGAAAATATCGGCTACAAACTCTATGCATTTACGAGCATACTAATTTTGCAACTTCCGCTACACGTGTATAAGTTGAATAAATAAAGAATGATTTATTACACGAGTAGTAATAGCAACCCTTTCAACCCATGCTTACAAAATATAAGTAAAAGCAGTCACAACTTTCATTATATAAGTATCGCGCAAGCAGCAAAGATGTTATATTCATGACAGCATTGGAATTGTGCAGCCGCTATTTCCTGTCAAGTACTCTGATGATGATCATGGAAGGTCGAAACGCGTCAGTGCGTTACGACTGGCGGTGGTTTTGTTATTTTGTTCGACGACTGGTTAAATAAAATGGAATTGGTGTTTACTTCAAACTCGCAAACTTGATTTAAAGAAAGAATTATGAAGCAATTTCAATTATAAATATAAATTTTCCACTTCACTCTAAGCACTGTCCAAGTTAACAAAGACAATTCCTACAGTCGACCGGTTTTGTCTCCGAATTTGCAAATTACCAAATACTCTACGCAATATGTAATGCACGGGACTGGAATCAGGCAAGTTTACAGCGGAGTTTGGGGGTTTACCTACTGCACCACTGCTGATGCAAATTGCACGCAATTTTAGTTCTACGCTAATCTGATTTTGGTAAAAATTTCCCTTAGGTGGTGCCTGTGTGTATCATCTCTGCGATAATAAGTTCCAACTAGTCACCTCAATCTGTCAAAATGCCAACTGAGGAAGTGATAATGTAAATAAAATTTATAGCATTATTTTGGCTACATATATATGTATATATATATATGTCAATATAAACTAAGTATTCCTAATTTAGCAATACAATTTCCTCCAGTAGACTGGTTTCGACACAATTAGAAACTTGTCAATCACTATCCAGTATTGGTCACGGGCGGAAACTATAAATGGGACACATTTGCTTCTGAAGCTAAAACTCAAACCACTGCGCCACCCACGCTGCAATTTTTATCTGTAAACAAATTTTGGTCTTTCGACATTCAAGAGAAGACTATGTGACATCGCTTTCGAATTTTAACACAACATTGCCACCCACAATCTTTCATTATAAGCCAGAAACCGCGCTACCTGGCCAAGTGATATTTTATTGAAGAACAAAAGTTTAAATTTGATTATATATATATATATATATATATATATATATATATATATATATATATATGTATGTATCCGAGGAAATATTAAGCATTGCCAAATGAACCAATGGCATTTGCCTTTTTTGGGAACACATGAAGCACTTGCCAGCCTTGGGCGCGGATGGGTTCGAATCGGAAGATATTTGCTTCGGAGACGGGTATTTTATCGACAGCAAAAATCGTTTCGCGTATTACAAATTTTTTTCATTTATATGTTAAATTATGTCTTTTGCTCGCTTTTCCTTCAGATGGAGCCCAGGTGGCAATCTCTTTCAAACTTAAACTCCAGCGAGCTGGCGCTAAACTTTCTTAGTAAAATAGACACAACCTTACCTCAAAAAGGGATATACAAGTTAATATTCATATATTTGTCAGTTTTTAGAGTTTCATGTGAGATTTTACGCAGTTTAATTGACATTGACAATATAATTTACGCTGAAATGTAGGGTGTACTTTAGCATAACTCAAAAATAATTATCGAAAAAATATGTATGATTAGGAAAACGTTTTATTCAGTAACAAAAAAATTCATTTTAGACAACTAAATCAGAAACACAAGGATCCTCATGCACTTGCTGTTATTCGTTTAAAATACTCCGTAAGAAAACGAATATACTCGTGACAGTTTACAGAAATAGATTTGAGAACAGGTAAGGCAGGTGTCCTGTCTAATTTTTAATAATTTCAATGACATTTACCTTACTGAAGCCACGTTGACATTGTAGATTATATACAGTTGACCGGAAATTACTTTTACGTGTTGAGATTTGTCTGTAGTGCAAGTGAACAGATATTTTCTGAATTTCTGGCTTTAAGGCAGTAATGCACAATTTTCAGACAACTACGACTCCCACCCTATTGACACAGTGAAGTGGAGAAAAGGAAATGAACTTCATAATTGCAAATATTTTCTTCTAGTGATTAGCATTGTATAAAAAAACATGTATTCTAATCGAATTTAGTGCTTATGTGAAGACAGAATTTAATTTTCAATTAAACAAGTTAAAAGTCTTTTGTCATTGTAAGCTAAACACTGCAAAAGATAAAATTTTATTTAAGTACAAGACGGGTTTGAACCTTATTGAGCACTCTGTAGTAGTAGCTAAAGCTGAAAAGGCCAGGATTGCTACCAGTAAATGTTTAGTTCCATAACACGCAACTTATTTGCGACTCCACGCATGCGCCACACTGCGTGAATTTTCAGTTTTTTACCGAATTTATATCAGTCTATCCTTTATATGAACGCTGATAAGAATAAATTTGACTATAAAGTTTGATTTAATATCCTCGACCTGTCATTATAACGCAGCCATTTTCTGCCTATAGAAGTGAATATTAGGTAAAGTGTAAAGGCATGATTGCAATACATATTTAAGCGGGCAGAACAACATTGCGTAATTAAGCAAATTCTGTGTATTCGTTTGACCCGATGAATCCTAATTTAGCAGGATCCAGAAGTGGCAAGTACTGCGACGGCTGGTATTTGAAAACAGGTGTATTTGTTTCACCATCATTTTTTATTACTTGCGGCAGAAGGTGCGGAACTTGCAGTTATACACTTTTTTTTCTCATTTGGTCCGTTTAATCTTAATGAGATTAAACAAACAGTGGTTGCTCGGGTGGTGATAACAATTGCTATAATCATAGTTACGATTTTGATATAAATACCTGATCCATTAAGTATATATATTTGTCAGTATAAATTACTAATTGTATAGAGTAGAAAATGCAATTCATCCAGTAGACTGGCTTCGTCCATATTGGGAACTCGTCACGTACAATCCATAATTTGCCACGGACAGGGCTCGAACCTGTGCCCGTCTGTGTTGGAATCTGGTGCTCTAACCACTGTGCGGCAAGATGGCTCAATTGTTAGAGCACTAAATTCCGAAGCAGACTTTCCCTAGTTCGAGCCCTGTTTGCAGCAAATTCTGGGCAGTACGTCGTGAGCTTCCAATAAGGACGGAACCGGTCTAATGAATCAAGTGCCTTTTCTACACTATACAATTTTTAGTTTATATTTTTACAAATGAATGTACTTAATGGATCAGGTGTTTACATCAAGATTGCATATTAATTTTAATAATATTTATCTTAATGTGGTTTATCTTCGGTGTAGTTTTCGTCATTAAATCATTTTCGGCATTTCTTTACATATTATTATGTGTATCTATATCGAAAATTATATGTAAATACTGATATGATACTCTAATTAGTTTCTCCAAATTTTCACATTGAATATTGATTTTATTTTATTATAACCAATGGTGTTTTCACATTTAAATTTATTTTGTTTACTATGAGTACAATGTGTCCTAGTGTAAAATTTGGAAAATGTTGAATAATAGTTGCGAATTTAAAATATTTTCTTCATTTATATATTGTATGCATGGCGAAAGTGCTTGACATGTGCATGCAAAACTTGCATTGTTTATCGGTTTTGTCGGGTGAAGCTGAAAGAGACCTCTTGACCAGAATACTGCGAATCACTTTATCTGGATTCTGACGTTGCCTAGGCTCACGACTCTGGCGTGACGCCATCTCATCCGATGTCGGCGACTGAAAAGCCGGTTGTTGGCTGCCTGGAAAACCCCAAACGATCCCGTCGTCATAGGGTGCATTTCGACGTCTTCGGCGCATTGCTGCCGGTCTACGCATGTTTGCGTCTAAAATGCAATAAATGAAAAAAATAACATATTTATCTGACGCTGGTTTATATTAAACCAAATAGTTATACATATTCACCTGCATAAACGAGAAACCGTATTTCCAAAAATGTGCATTCTTGGGTGAAACGAAGAATATACAGAAGGCTGCTTGTGTTGGTCAAATGTTGGCCAAAACAGCAGCTTGGAAAACACATGCATTAAGGCGAAAATTATAATAGGAAACAAAGAATAAGACAAATTGCCAAATAATTTATAACTCTCTTATTTTTCTGTATGTGATGATCTGCATTAAGCAAAAATCAGTTAATGTAAGCTTGGATTACCTAGGCAAAATTTATTGAAAATTATAATATAACTGTAAGTTTATTTATATAACAATTGTTTATATATATATATATATCAATATATATATATGAATTTTGTATTACGTTTTGCGCCCATAGCAACAAATTTATTTAAATACGACAAGAAGGATAAACAAAAGTCATTATGAACATAAGTTATATTCTCATATGCACATATGTTTCGTGCTCACTGGCGACTCATCAGTGGGAGCCGGTATTACGCCACTTCACTCACTATATAACTGGGTGTGGAATGTTGGAAAATAGGACGGCACAATCTCCTATACGAATGTGTAAACCTGCTGTAGTGGAGCTAACTTCATAGAAAGTCTTCAACAATGGAACGTCAAAGCCAACGCGCTATATATAGCATACATACCGAGTCTGTAAAGGTTACCAAAACTATAGATTTTGTGTCAGTACCTGATATCAAAATTTTGGTATCGAACAAATACATGGTACCAACACTACGATTGCCAAGTCGGTACTTGGTACAAAAATTTAAAACTAGGTTAAAGTGCAACAAAATTGAGAATTACAACTACTTCTGAACACCTGCTACAACAACAAATCCAAGTTCGTTTTTATCGCATTAAAATGTTTGAATAAAAATTTTGTAGGCAATACGCCACGAATAAAATTATTGCAATTTGAATCCGAAGAGCTTATAAGGGTCAATTTGGAATAATTCTGTCTGCCATTCATTTATTCCATTTTTGGTTTCTTTTTAATCAATAAGTTGTAACTTCAGAATCCACAAATACCAGGGAGCATAATCAAATAAACATATAGATGCATAAATTTTTGCAGATGATGACACTCAATCATAAAATATGTTCTTAATTATTTACTACCTTTACTAAGGCCCTATCCAGAATTATAGCAAGGCCTTACCAAAATACCCATTTGACTTTCTTCAGATCGGCTCGCCTCAATCAATACTTTGATATGTAATCTAAATATTACAATGGATATTAAAACTAATTATAAAATTAATTAATTAAATCAAGTTGGCTAACTTCAAAACCAACTTTATTATATATATATATATATATATATATATATATATTGCTAGTATAGATTAGTAATGGTCTAAGGTAGCAATGGCAATTCGTCCGGCATACTGGTTTAGTAATTACTGAGAACAATTCAAGTACAATTTAAAATGTTTTACGCACACAGGGCTCGAACCTGGGCACGTCTACTTCGGAGTATGCGACTCTATTTACTGCGCCACCCTGCCGACAACTATACACAATTTTCGGTTATCTACTAACTTATATTTGTGGTAAGCCTTTCCCTCATGTGAGGCCTATGTGAAATTTCTTAAGACTTTAAGTTCCAATTAGCCACCCCAATCGATTAGTATAGAACAAACAACGTACCACTTGAGGAAGTGATATTTAATTATGCAATCCACCGTTTTTTATTTGAAATAATACTTTATAGTTCGAATTCGCATGGGAAAAACGATAAGAAATGTCTTCAAATGCGTAAATTTATTTTCCAAAGCAATCCAATCAGCAAGCAAAAACTTGGTGCAAGTATTTACAAGCGAAGCATCCAATCATCTGTCATCATCACCACCAATTTAGGCCTAACGTCCTCACATGCAATTTCAGTTTGAAAAACTTTCGTTTCGATTTGTTAAATGATATCAATTTCGCAACTATATTTCTACTTTTATTTCTAATAAGCATATTAAGAAAAGTCTATGGTGAATATGCGGACGAGGTTCTGGAAATACTTCGCAAATTTTAATGTATTTTACCTATCCTACTTTAAATAAAAGTCTTAATGGTAATATTCTTTCCCTTCGGGTTTTATCTGTCTTATAGATCCACATGCACATTGATAAATCATACCGATGTTTGCATTTAACGGTTTCTTCTTAATGTTGTTAAATGCAAATCTGCTACCTTGTTTAAAAATTGTAGGTTAGTTATATTAAAGGAAAAGGTTAAAGATGCTTCTACTAGATGCATCGTTATACTAGAGGCATTGTCCCCACAAAATAAATATCAACCAAGATTGTGCTCATTTACTATACTACAGTCATCAGTCAAGTTAAAAAAAACATTTTAACCTTTGACTTAATCAACTGATCGAAATAGTTGAAAGCTTTAAATCACTTTATGTTTCTTATGATCGTCTTTGTTTAAATCCAGACTAAAAAATGTCTATGTTTGAAAAAATAGCCAAGATCTTTGCTAATTTGAATTGAAACAGCACAAAGCGGCTACGATGCAAATCAATTTTAGACCTGATTACCTTATGTTACATTGCCTTGAAGGTACTAAATACTAGAATATTGATTATTTAGTAATATGAAGGGCTGTGGACTAGCAGGTTTAAGCTGGATTTATGAAAGCAGAAAAACGTGCACAAGTGTAGAACACAATCTGCAAGTGAAGCATGTAAATGATTGAATATTTTTTTATTTAATACACACGCTTTCTCAATCTAGTTTAATTTTTTGTTGTTTGATTTGCATTTAGAAAACACTGAATTATGCTTATTTTAGATAATAGAGGAGAAACTAAAAACGAACTCATTTGTGCATTTGAGGGAAGTGCCTTCTGTTTTTGTTTATTAGAAAGGTACCATGAAAAAATGGATACTCGCCTTCCTGACGTATGCGGATACTCCATTAAATGGAGAACTATATATTTTAGACATAAATAACCTAAATTTTAATCAAGGTTGAGATCATGATATTAGCACCTTACCCATTATGTACATACATTAGTCAGTATAAAATAATAATTGTATAGTAGCAAGTATTTGTACATATTGGGTAAGGTGTCTATATCAAGATTGCAACCATAGTTAAAATTAATTTTTATCACCGCCCGCGCAACCAATGATCATTCACTTATCTAAATAACCTTAGCTTGTAAATTAAATCAATTCTAAAAGTTAAAATTCCGGTAATAACAGAAACAAAGATCTCTCATCTCCAACAGTCACTTACCCATTATTTCTTTTCCCGTCAACAGCTCACCCAACTCCAAATTGGCCGGGTTTCTGTTTAACTGGTGACGGCGAATTCTCGGTTGCGGCCGTAGTTGAACTCCATAAGCCGGATTAGCGAAATTCATATTCAAAGCTTGAAATGCATTTTAAAAGTGCACATGACAAAAAACGTGTTCAATTATTTTTAAATCGCCCACTATTCGTTTTTAAAGCAGATTTTTTAGGTTACTGAATGACTATGCCATTCACTAGTAAGAAGATCTTTCAACTGGTCTGCATATGGGCTGAGTAAATGCAACAACGTTGCCATGGAAAGTTGATTACTTTACACATGACGGCTGTTTTTACTCTGATCCTAATTATGTTAGGGCAACATCTGTTTTCAAACGATGGTACAAAAACATTTTGTTGTGATTGGAAAATAAATTTAGTGAGACGGTGTCCGGGAACTTCATATTTGGATAAATTAGGGAAAAAATGATCAGTTCTTCAAAAGCCAGTTATTGGTGTGATCGTCTACCAGAACCGAAATTGATTTATCAGGTATTTATACGCATTCGTTATATTTAATCATCGAAGGCGAGGAAAGTTTCTTTTGTTTCCTTAAATAAATCTCTCATGTGGAGTAAACTGTTTCTTGCTTTAACAAACAACAGAGTTTCGGGCGAAAATAAGCAAACTTTTACGGCTTAACAATTTAAATTCTTGTAAAATTTACGGGGGCATAGTTTAAAAATGGCGCCAATATAAATTTAGATTATGCAAGGTATCCTACGTACAACACAGTTTTCGGTTTGATCAGCGTCATTCAATCTTCCGTCGATGGCGACAATGGAAGATATAATCACGTCGTTATGATTGACCGACGGCTATTTTGCTTTCTTGTGCGACATGTTCAAAGAAAGGCTTTGTGGTTTATAGAAAAATTAATCCTACATATTTAGAATATATTCGTAAAACTCGCATTTTAAATATCAACTGACACCTTAATAAATGATATTTGTAATTTTTTATTCTTCGGACTTGGTAGTGTGTCAACCTTCACAGTTACTACATATTTTGCAGAACACAAGATGCTAATAATGTTACAATTCAGAAGTGGACTTATACTGATATATATATATATATATATATATATATATATATATACGCTAATGCATTTCATTAAATTTTGTAGTTAAATCCACCACTTTTGGCATGGAATAAAAAAACTATTCATTACTCATTTAAATATAAGGCTTACACAAAACAGTTTGAAATGGCCATTTTGTTTTCGCAAGAACAGTAAATCTGATATTTGATAGATACAAACGCATCAGGAAAATGTTGATTGAGTTGAATTAGAACAAAATTTAGCAGGAATTTAAACACGCATGTTTCGAATCAAGTTGACTTGCAGGCACTCATAAACAATTAAGCTGTTCATAATAAATCCATGTTCAAATTCATTCTGTTCAATGCTGTTTGTTGCGGAGACCTAAAATATATTCAAATATGTATTAAGTGTTGCATACATAGTAACAAATTAGTTCAGTTGTGACCAGAAGGATAAAACAAAGACAGCATGAACGGAAAGCATAATCTCATGCACATTCGTTTCGTGCTTACTGGCGACTCATCAGTAGGAGCCGGGATTACGCCCTTTAACCACTATATATTTGGGTGAAGAATATGGGATAATAGGACGATACAGTCTTCTACACGATTGTGTAAACCTACAGTAGAGTAGCTAAAATCGTATAGTCTTGACAATGCCACTTCAACGCTAACTCACTCTATATAATATTTACACCGAACCTGTAAAGGATACTAACACAATGGCTATTGTGCTAGTAACCGATACCAACATTATAGTACCGAAAAGGTCCATGGTACTAACACTATGGTTTCCGAGTCGGTACATGGTACCAACAGGATAGATATCAATGTATGCTATAGTTCACCGACATTGAGTATTACAACTATTTCTGAAAACCTGTTACACCAGTAAATCCATACACTCTGGCCTTGCTTGATATCAGTTATCACATTTCGCTGTAAGCATGTTATCATTAAATTCAATATATAGCAGTTAAATACTGTTTGTTGCGGAGAACTAATATATATGCAAGTATGTATTAGGTGTTGCGAACATAGTAACAAGTTAGTTCAGTTATGACCATTTGACTGCGTTTTAATATTGATGCAACTGACGGCTTTCGCTGCGTATAACAATTTCGCGGTTCATCCCGGGAAAATCATCTTTTAAAATTCGCTTGGTCTGGCCGGTAATGCTGATACATGATAAGTTCAGCTATCATCACAAAATTCTCCCGTCTTTATATTTTTTTAGTCTAAAATTCTTCTGGATTCGCTTCATTAGTTCTGCGTCGTTCGTGTGAATAAATAAAATATATATTGGACGTTAAACCGCTGTGTGCTTCTTCTTTTGAATTTTAATTAACAGGAATTCTACTTCGTGTTAACTTACACTTAAAAAAGTAGACAAACTAGTTTTGTCCTTTGATTAGGTAGGGCTACACTAGTTTAGTTTCGTCTCTTATAATCCGTTGTTTCTTCAATAAATCATTCGGGGGAGCGGTCTTCTAAAAATGGATGTCGTAAACGATCCCTTTTTTCCAGAGAATAGTTTTTTTTCAGTAGGATGATTTGATCAATTTTATTCCCCATTTTTCTTATGCTGGACAAATGATTGCACTCGTAGGTCGGTAAAATATTGATTTCATTTCCAAGTGAACGGATTTTGTTTTTCATTGATTAATTGGTTCTCATTTATGCCTTCAATCAGCTGCTTGTTTGAAAATGACGCTGGAACAAAATTTTCCGAACATGATGCAGGTGATGGACGGCTTCAGAATGAAGTGAAAATTGAGAACCAATCAATCTATGTTAAACAAAATTTGGAATAAAATTAGAAGATGAAAGAGCTGCGCAAGTTACGACAACATTTAAGCTTTATTAGATTTTTCTTTATATATTAAATCAGGCAAATAGAGCATTTCATAAACCGATGAGAATTTTAAGTTTACAGAAATTCTGAATTTCGTCTTGAACGTTGCTGTCCGGTGACATGAAAAAATATATCTGTTGACCTTCCTGCAATTTCATGCGCCATATAAATACTAAATTTAGCGCAAATTGCCAAATGTAACTTATTTTAATTCATTGGATATATTCATTTTTCCAGTTACAGTTAAAATGAAATGACCTAGAAGCGTGGGAAAGGCCAAATAGTTCAAACAAATAATTTTGTCACAACTCATCATATTGGAACTAGGAAAGATGTCGTTAGCTGAATTCTCAATGCAACCATCAAACTGGAACCAATATTGTATGCTAGAAACCCATTTGCCTAGTGAAAAACTCTCTGCATAAAATAAGAATCGAGTATATGCTGAAGTAGTGAAAAGCATTATTTTGAATTTTGAAAATGCTGTTAAAAATAGAAATTTACTCTAAATACAATGTACATGACACGTCTAAAAAACAACGCATATTACCAATAAAATGTGTCTGATATAAAACTTTTATATCTGTATGTAAACGCCCCGGCTTCAAGTAAATGCCGTACGACGTTACAAACTCGGTTAAGGTGCTCTGAATAGAGTTTAGTTACTGATATGGGGGCCCTTAAGAGGGCCTGGTAATGCGTTCTCTTGAAGTCTTCAGAGTTGAAGATGTCCTAGAGCCTTGGGTGGACTCTGGCTGAGTTGTCGCTCCCGTGGTTGAGCTGTAATCGCGTTGTGGATAGTGTCCTGCAGGTCCTGCACTCGTCTCTCCGGTATCCCGCAACAAGATGAGTCACGGATGTAGTTAGTTGTTGGTGAAACTATCAAATCAACAGCGTAGGTATTGATAGCCGACAGAACGCACACGCGTGAAGCAGGTAGAATGCAAATGCCACAACTGACTTGCATGGTAAATTACCGTGCTTAAATAGTATGCAATATGTCTACTTGCACACTATTGGTTAAACGTGGTTAAACGGCAATTTCGCTTTTTTTCTCATTGGTGCAACGTAAATAAATTTGAATTTAATTTACGCAATATGTCAGCGATTGATTTGTGTCGTTACATGTACGTATTAGGAATAAACCATTCACTAATTTTTTAAATTAAACTACGAATTTGACAACGGAACGAAGCATTTAAAGCTTGCACAATTATTTTTACGCATCTAACTTGACTTGCAAAAAAAAACTAAATAGAAATTGAATTTTGAAATGTAAATGTTGGGTTCAAACATAATTTAAAAACTTTTTTGAATATTTCTCGTACAGTCAACATCGCGATCCGCAAGCGCCAAAAGATTTGCCAGGTTAGTATTGCTGGGTGACTTCAACAAGTTCGATGTCAGCCTTGTTCGGTGTTCGTTGTCTTTGTCATTATCCGCGTCAATTCCGTCGCCTATAGAAAAAAATCATTACAAATTATTTCCCTAAAACTTAGAGTTGAAATTTCGTCTTACATGATTCAATAATGTGAAGTGAGAACGAAAATTTTAAATTAAATAAATAAATTAAAATGAAAGCGACTGGATAGGCAATTAACTTAGTTTTTAACCGGATACAATATTATTTCTTGAATGGCTGCGCAGTGCGGGATACCCTATTGTTTCTATTACTAACACTAGTTAGATTAACCAAAATAAAACATGACAGCAAAATAATAAATGCACATATAAATTTAGCGATCATTAATACTTCATAAATTAAAAAACCTCTGGTTTAAGCAATGATATACATAATATATTGATAAAGAGAGAGAGAGAGAGAGAGAGAGATATATATATATATATATATCCTAGGTTTGCATCTGACATGTGGGTGGCAATATATATATTCTTATATATATATATATATATATATATATATATATATATATATATGTATATATATATAATGGCAGGGATGATATTGTAATGTGTGATATCTGTGTAGGATTAAGTATTACATAAGATAACAGTTGAAATCCATCCAAATGACTGATTTCTGTATTTATTGTGCACTCTTCTAGTAGTTGCCAAATTTGCCACGGTCAGAATATATATATTTATATATATATATATATATATATATATATATATAATAGTACTACTTTATTATATTTACTTTGTACATATAAACTAAACATATCAGTAGATATAAAATTCAATTTATCTAATTGCCCGATGTCGACACTTTTTTATTCATCTTTAATAGTTAGAATTTCTGGGTCCGTGGAATACTCCTGGGAAAAGATTTTTAAAAATCAATAAACTCAAGCCTTACCTCATCGTAGCCGAGTATAGCACAAAATTTGCGTAGTATACAAAAGTATTTCTTCAAACTTCTCCTTCAAAAATTTAATTACAAAGATTTAATTATTCATTCCCGAGTTACCGTTATAGGACAAATATTGTCAGCCGAAAAAGGGAATAAAAATGTTTCTGCATAATGCCTTTCATCAGCAAGATCTTCTCGATTGTTATAAGTCCACTGTACATTTTTTCAATTAATTTTTTAATTAAGCAACATAAAAACGATGGTTCCGTTATTGCTTCATGTCTTAAACGAAATAGGTCTGTTTCAAAGTGTATGCGCGTTGTCACATAAACTCATTACGTTTTTGAGTGCGTGTGTGTTTATGTGTGTGTGGGTGGGCGTGTTTATATTGTGCTGGATCTTTTGATAAACCCTTAGCAGCACAGAGAATAGGAAAGAAGTCATTTTGAATACTCATTTCTCACACGAGAAAAACATTCAATTGTTTGTCCTATAACTAAAAGCTGAAATCTAGTTACTGATTTAAAAAATAATTATCGCACATATCCATTGAATTAAAAATCTACTAAAATGAATGTTTAATATGTGAAATAATTCTTCCACCAGTTGCAGGTACTGACGTAATTTGATCATCAACAGTCATCATTAATGTTTGATGGACAATTGAATAACATTATTTTAATCATAATATTCCTAAATTTTCTATTGCGGTGTGATCCTCGATTATAAATTTATCGCCATTCCGTTAGGATGATCGTGGTAGGTCAAATCGAGTCATTAAATCGACTGACTAAAAGAATAGAATAATATTTTTATTGATTCGACAAAAATTCGAATTCGAAAAATTCAATTATTAATCGCGCAACCAATGAATTATTAATTAAATAACTCATATATGTGAGAAAATATGCTGAAAATTTATGGCTGTGATGGTATGGAAATTGGGCAAACGATAGTCCTGGAAAGTCGAATTTATGCAATAATTCTAGGAATGAGAGCCATGATTTTGATTTTCAATATGTCACATTGAATTCAGTCAGATTCTCGATAGTCTCTTTGCGGTCGGGCTCTGTTAGTAAACACGGAATATCTACACGCGCCATTAGGTAGGAATAAAATTTTCGTCAAGAATGAGTACAAATATTTCACCTTTTCTCGTCAAGTATTTACAAAAGGCAGTATTTTTACATTTTCGATAGGCAAACTAAAGTGAAAGTTTAAGCTGGCGCATTTCCTCACATAAAATGGAATAATGGTGAATTTACAATTACATGCCAGTTTAACTCATCTATACTGTAAATGTCATATAGGGTAGCGCATTTACCTTACCAGCAATAAAATAATGCTGTAAATGTCGACATTAATCATCATTTAAATATATAAATGCATAAGTTGTCTATCAACATGTGTGTCCAATAAAACGGATAAAATGCATCCGCAATCGCGAAAAGTATTTTTGAAGCCTCGCACCTAATTTAACTGGTTATTACGTAAAAGTCACAAACAAGTACAATCAAATAAATGAGATTCCAATGCAGCCTAATTTATGAAAACAGAAAAATTAAGCGGAAATGTTGTGTTTGAATTGAAGGTGCTGTGAGTAAAATACTGAATGTTTCCCTTTTTCACAATTTCTTCCTGTTTGTATAGTCTGTTGGCTTTTTCCATTAAAGATATATAATTATGCAAATTAGTTTTCCTTAAAAAGAAAAAAATGAACAACATAGAAAATTCACTTCATCAAACAGGCCGGTTGCAAATTGATTGGTCATTCATCAATAACTTGCCAGAATTCCCGCTGACAGGAATCGAACCTGGGCACAGTTGCTTCAGTGTCCTGTTATCACCGACTGCGCCAATCAAATTTCAATAAGTAACTTGTTAAATATGAAAATCAGTTCACATATGGCGCATGTTTTGGTGTACAATCCAAACGTTTACGTATAATAATCATAAATAAATTTTCTCCACGAAACTTCTTCTATCTCTACACTATACTGACAAGCTGGACGAACTAAATAATCGAAGAATTAATTAATTATAAGTACACACAATATATATACGTATAAATGTTTCTTGAAGGAGTTGCATTGATGCGCACCTGGAATAATTGTAATTACCTGATCTGCGTTTTGACTAACGCAGATCAGGTAATATATACGTATAGTCCAAAGTTCAAATAGGCAAACCTAATTAAAGATTTTATAATGCACATAGCATGGATGGTTTACTATAAAGCATAGAATGCACATCATCTCAATAACCTAACGGAAAATTATTAAAAAAAACACATGCACATGACTTTTCAAAACCAGACAGTCAGTCCTCTATGTCTCTGACCTACTATACGCTGATATATTAGGACAATTTGCTCTGTCTAGATACCCTACGACTCCAGCTTAACATATATTTGACAATAGTATAAAGTTACATTTTGGTGAAGAATTTTATGAACTATAGCCTGTTATACTAAAAGAAAACACGAGTTGAACATGACAAATCTGTTGTCTTACCGTTTGACGGGACATAGACTGTGTAATATATTCCAATTCGAATCTTATCTATCTAAAGTAAATGAAAATCGGCTTCCTAGAAAAAATTGGTACACTACAAATCATTTATTACTTTACCTAGAAAAGGCTGTAGTCTACAATAACAGTTAAATACTGTTTGTTGCGAAGAGCTAATATATACGCAAGTAGGTATTAGGTGTTGCGAACCTAGTTACAAATTAGTTCAGTTGTGACCAGAAGGATAAACCAAAGACAGCATGAACGGGAAGTATAATCGCATGCACATTCGTTTCGTGATTACTGGCGACTCATCAGTAGAAGCTCTTATGTAGTTATCACATCAAGGCCAGAGTGTATGGATTTACTGGAGTAATAGGTGTTCAGAAATTGTTGTAATTCTCCATTTCGGTGAACTATAGCATAAATTTATATCAATCATATTGGTACCCAGTTCCGACTCGGAAACTATAGTGTTCGTACCATGTACTTTTTTTCATACAATAATGTTAGGATGGTTACTAAATAATAGCTATAGTGTTAGTATCCTTACAGACTGGTATATATATTATATATTGTGAGTTAGCGTTGAAGTCGCATTGTCGTAGATTTATGATGTTAGCTTCACTATTGTAGGTTTACATATCTGTCTAGGGAGATTGTACCGTCCTATTATCCCACATTCCTCACACAAATATATAGTGGTTAAAGGGCGTAAAACCGGCTCCTACTGATGAGTCGCCAGTAAGCACGAAACAAATGTGCATGAGAATATAATTTCCGTTGATGCTGTCTTTGGTTTATCTATCTGGTCGCAGTTGAAATAATTTGTTACTAGGTTCGCAACACCTAATACATACTTGCAGTCTACCAATTCGCAAGTGATAAATAACAATTTAGAATCAACTTATCACTGAAAACTGAGAGCTTCCTACAATCAATTAAAGATTAACATTTGTTAATGCTGACCTTAAATATTATTTCTCGAAATACATACATGAGATTTTGATCGACATACGTAGGCTATACGAAGTTATTTGTAATACCTATATTGAACAAAAAATCAATATATAACAATTGCCACAGGTTTTTTATTTATTGTTTTAATCCTGACAGTGGATCCAAAAATGAGGTTCTAACACGTGGAGGAATATTCGGGAAAACTTGGTTCAACAGCATGTTCAAACAATCTATTTGTGGACGGCTTCAGAGTGACGGGACCAGTGAGAAACCATCAATCCATGCAAACGACAAGCTGTGCACCTGGACAAAAGAAATCAAGAATGTACCGACCTGTGAGTGCTATCAGTTGTCTCGCAATACACTATTGCGGAAAAAAGTTGAAATAAGACAGCGCTGTGCAACGAAATGTATCGTTTAAAGCTAAATAAATGCCTGTATCAAATCAAATGATGAACACTAGGTACTTATTGCACACCGTATTAATGCATCCTCTCATATAAGTTAATCAGGTATTCTTTCCTAGATAAAATATAAATTTAAAATCGAATAGGAATTAGCAGGTAGTGAAGCACGCCGAATACAAAAGTGTAGTCCTATTTTGGCAAGCGGGAGAAGCAAGTGATGCATCTGTTCCATTGGACGCTTCCTTAATACCTCTCGCCTTTATTTCAATTTGAAGGTTTATTTTGCTTTTTAGGAATATATAAATCGGTTCATTTGTAGATACATGACTAATACTTGGGAAAGAAATATTTATTTTATCTTGCAAAATTTTATTTCATCAATTGGATTTTGTTTGTAAGGACTGGCTTCAATGCCTAAAAATTAATCTGTGGTAGATATTAATTATATCTTCGCCTGAAAAAAAATTTCCCGGGCCTATATATATATATATATATATATATATATATATAAATATACCTCCAGCATATTAATCTTTACATTCTTGTTCGCACTTTACCATTATAAGTACGGGAATGTACAGGCCCATTTTGACAAGCCGTAAAAGTAAGTCAGGACACAGAGTCTAGATTCCAGTTAACACATGAGAATCATTGGATGTTTGTATATTGCACAATCGCAATGATTCCATGTTACTATTTATTTAGTCTGCCCATAACTAAATAAACAAGTTCATTTTCAGAAAGGTGAGTAGAAGTTTGAATAAAATAATCAATGTATCTTGCAAAATTTATATTTGCTTTTGTCCATGATAATGAAAAGATTGCTTCAAACAACACGTCTGTACCTTGTTGGCGATGTTTCCGTTTAGCGAGAAATTTATTAGACGATTGGCCAGAACTCCAATCTGTCAATTTGCCGGTGAGACGAGTTATCACTGGCGGTACTGCGTGGTGGACTAGCATACTCTGCATGGGAAGATTTGAAACAGAAGCTTTTAAACCCGGAGAATTGACATCTGTACAGAATACGAACAATGGTGAATCAAACAGCAGGAAATTTGAACTAATAAACGAAATTCAGTTAGTTCATAATACATTCGTAAAAAAAGAATATATCAATGTAAATATCCATCATGAGACGCTTGGTTTTGGTTGTAAGGACTGACACCAATATTAAGAAAACCTCACTAAAACACCATTTGGTATATGAATAAAAATTTGAACAAGGCCCTCTGAATTCTGCTGTACCTATTGTTCAAATGAACACAATTAATTCAGCAAACTAATCTATATTCGACAGCTACCAGCATGCATATATATATATATTGTCAGTAAAAATTTAACATTCAACAACTTCGTGAATGCAAACTATCTACTTAACTACATGCTTTCCATTTGGGAAAACCCTCAGAAAAAAGAAAATTAAAATAAATATATGTTATGTGTATCATACCTTATTGACCGGTTGGCTAAATTATGAAATGATTAGTTTAATCGATAATATATATATATATATATATATATATATATATATATATATTATACAGAAAAGTGCCGTAATCCATGGAGGAGCATTTATTTACACATATCATTTCTAACAATATCTACAGCCATCAATATAAATTTGTTACTGATAACTGTGCTTTTGCCGAAAGTAATCCCATCCTAGCTATGTCTGTCTTGCTTTTATGCGATGTAGACTGCTTCGTTTTCGTAAATCAATGTGATGTTCGATTCTGCACAAGACAAAATCGGAAAAATTGCTTCTGGCTTTTGCAGCTATCGCAATTAATAAGCTTGAACACTGTTTGGACGCGCAAAAAGTAATTTAAAAGGTCAAAATGGACTGAAGCAGAAACATAACGAACAGGCCTTCAAAAGTAAAGACGTTTTCTGAAAATACAACACGCCCGGTAATTTCGGACACACTCAAAATCAACGCGATGACACATCACACGGTTTTACGTAAAAGAAGTAGTCTACGTTGCGTAATAGCAAGACAGACATAGCCAAGATGGGATAAATTACGACAAATATACCGTTATTGTGAATTAGGAGTTGCGCATCAGGTAATAAATTAGTTCAAATATGATCAGAAGGATAAACCAAATACAGCATGAACGATAAGTATAATCTCGTGCACATTCGTTTCGTGCTTACTGGCGACTTATCATAACGAACCAGTATTACGCCAATATATTTGGGTAAGGAATGTGGGAAACTAAGACGGTACAGGAGCCGGTACTACGATTTATGCCCATTTTATATTTGGTCAATATAGGCGTTGGAAATGTTGGGTACAATCTCCTATACGAATGAGTATTTGATTAATCCTTCTGGTCCTATTTGAACCAATTCGTTACTAGTTTTGCAACACCTAATACACATTTACTAACATATTATCTCTCCGAACAAACCAGGATATAACTACTCATTTTATTGTCGCCGAAACGCGATTGCGTTATTTCCTAGCTATTAGTATTAGTATAACAGGTTCTATATCAAAACTAATGGGCATAAAATATAGCGAAACAATACTTTTTTAAGAACAGCAAAATATGTACTTGTGTGTCTAAAAAATCTTAACGTAGTTGCAAAATTAGCAATCTCTATAGGTTTGAAGTCGACAATGACGTCAATTACTCTTTTATTGCCCGTAAAGACCCATTTTTAAAGTTTCAATTACAGTCGTAGATTAAATTTATTAATGCCGCTTCACAAGTTTTCAGCGTCAAAAAATCATTGATTGCGCACGTGGTGATAGCAATTATTTAAATCAAGGTTGCCATCTTGATGCAAGTTCCAGGCATACCATATACACATTGTTCCAGTATAAAATAAGCGTCCTACAAATTAGATAAGGCAATTCACCCAATAGATCAATTTCGTCTTGATTAGGAGCACATGAAGTTCTAATCAGAATTTTGCCCTGCAAGAGCTCATACCTAGGCACATTTGCTTCGTAATCTGGGACTTTGTCCATTATGCCATCCTGCTCTGCCGTACACACAGTTGTCATTATGTACAAAACAAATGTTGTATAAATTTTCAATTCAAAACTACTTCGCCAGCTAGTGTGTGTTCTGCTCTACAACGAGAGGTTGCGGGTAGCTTGTTGGTCGATAGAAATGCAATATAAGCTCTAAACAAAATAACAATTAACCAGAAATAACAAATATTATATAACCGAAAATTGTTGAGAGTGTGAGGTAAAGTAAAACTGTTGATTGTGTCCCAGGCTCGGAAGCAAACGTGCCCAGTTTCGAGTCCTGTTCACTGTAAATTATGGACAGTGAGGATGAAAATGGTTCTCTGAATCAATTGGCTTTGGTACGTTTTGCCATGCTTAGTGCAAAGTGGAAAATATATATTGGTTTTTTTATTTATCTATTTATAATTTGCTTCGTGTTTCTACCGCATTTTGCCGGAAACAGTATCCATCTTAAATTTGATGTTTACTAAAATGGCTTTATATTATGGTTCAAAACACGACCGTTACTTTTTATTTCCCATTTTAACATTTGACTAAATTATTTATCTATCTATCGCTCTTTGTTTTAGCATATTCGTCACTTTGTGAATCTCGACTAAGCAATCTGTAAATGTTTGAAAATCAGCCGAAAATTGCTGATAACTTCTATTGAAACAGCACGAAATTTGTGTAAAACACTTACTGTAAAGATCAGGTTTTTTATGGCAAATTGTTTGATTTAGTTTACCATTAGTCTATTTTGATTAAAAATTAAAGAACGGTAATCAATCGTCTTTCTCATACTTATCTATCCGTACAGTGAATAACTCTTTAATCGAATTACGTAGGCCGATCGACCGGATGGTACACTGTCAGAATAAAAGCGCACTGCAATTTAAATTCCTGTGTCAAATAAAATGGTGAATAAATTTCCGCTATTGCGCAACCCATTATTGGAGCCTTGCACGTATTATCTAAAGA
Source organism: Eudiplozoon nipponicum (assembly GCA_029291075.1). Classification (NCBI taxonomy): domain Eukaryota; kingdom Metazoa; phylum Platyhelminthes; class Monogenea; order Mazocraeidea; family Diplozoidae; genus Eudiplozoon; species Eudiplozoon nipponicum. The sequence goes on along the minus strand of JAQBSW010001229.1, from coordinate 9,353 downwards.
TGTGTCTTTAAAGTTATACACTACATACCATAAAAGAAATTTCGAAATCACGAATGAATCTTCAGCTTAAATGAAGATTGTTTTTGCGAACCTGGAGTAATTTAAATTACCTAAACTGCATTTTGACTAACGAAGCTTTTATTGTTCCAGTAATTATCTTTCTGGGAGATATTTCAGCCCTCCAAATCGGTAGCCTTCATCAGTACGCTCATCCTCACACGCTTCATTTGTTAAACTTGTGAGAATGAGCAGACTGATGATAGCTACCCGTCGTAAGGTCCATCCCCTCCTCAACGTGGTACGACGGTGTTAACCATGTCTCGATGGCCGATCGTACATGGGCTAACGGGGCTATGGCGGTGGTGTCACCAGGGCGTGGTGGATTTCCGACCGGCAATCGGATCTCCTATAAAATACCACATGAGCCCGACGACGGCACCATGACTCGGCGTGTGTTCCCCGCCACAAAAGGGTTCAACAGCCACAGGATTACATGGACTCCTGGACAGTACCCCGTACTTCCGAATGGCGAATGAGCTCTCAACAGCCACCGGCAACCATGCAACTTACTGCTGCCTTGCAGACTGCGCTTGGATGTGCAAAGGCTAGAGGTGCGTCCTCGATCAAAAAGCCGAGTGGTGAGGGGACACCACTTGTACCAAATTCCCAAGAAACTCCATGAAATGTCATTGGAGCCGGCTTATCCTCCAAAAGGAGTCAGCCGCAGTAAAGTTAAGTAAAGTAAGATAAGGAGATACGAAATATCTTGCTAAAAGAAAACTACTAGAACAATAAAAGCTGCGTTAGTCAAAACGCAGATCAGGTAAACTGCAGCTTAAATTATGCATGCAGATAAATCATGTTGGGGCATTGAGATTGAACTGGAAATACACGAAAATGGTTTCTTGAAGGAGTTTCCGTGTTTCGCACCTGGATTAATTGAAATTACCTGATCTGCGTTTTGACTAACGCAGCTTTCATTGTTCCAGTAATTTTCTTTTAGCAAGATATTTCGGCCCATCTTACCGTAGGCCTTCATCAGTTGCATCTCACGAAACAAATGAAGCAAGTGTTTTATTTCCTCTAGTCATAATATTTATATACCTCAGACTGACCTTTCATTAGATATTCGCGTGTCACATATTTGTGTGTGTGTACATTTTCATAACCGTTGTTTTCATCTAACTAATTTCGACCAGAGTGGCTGAATAATAATTTATCAATTGCATGCAATAACTATTCGTTTTTAACACACTCAGTGTAAATGACGTAACTGAGATGGGGGAGACCCATAATTCAGAAACACTCGTCATAAAAACATGCCATGAGTGATTAAACCAGAAGTCCGAAAGACTATTGCACATGTTAAATTACAATTCAAACCACTAGGTTGTACTCAAGATAGAGAAGTTAATAACAGTTATTGGCGCACGCCACGCATGTCCATGTGTATGTGTATGCATAACTAAAAAACTTGGTTAAATTATTTTATTTTGATACACATGTACGTACATCTAAATGAAACTGCAGTCAATAGACATTAATTTACCCTTTGCACGCGTCAGACAAATTATTACTTATAACTATTGTATTATTATAATATTTCCAATGGGTAGGGTGGGGGTGTAAAACAGAAAATTAAGGTTGAAATCACTATTTGTTTTAAAATCAAATGAACAGTTAGAGATGAAATTTTGAAGACTATATTCATAATAATTGTTTATTCATTTGTTGAATAAAAGCCCACTAATTAGTCAATCTTAATCTGATGTTCTTAATCTTTTACTGGAGCTAGCTTCAGTTACCAATTCATGCAATCGCCTTTTTCTTCCACTAGCTAGTGCAGTATTCCAAATCGGACCTAAGGATTTTTCAACAGCTGTTTCATTCATAATATTATCTCTAGATTTAATTTCTATAGATTCCCTAATCAATCTCGTCATCCTATTACGACTACATATTGCTATGCGTTTGCATTCCTCCCAGTCGATAGTATGCCCAGTCTCCACTACATGACGAGCAAGATCAGATTTAGCAATATGTCCATATTTACACGCAGTTTTATGTTCACCTCTTCTTACTTTGATTGGACGCATGGTTTCACCAACATACTTGAGACTGCAATCATTGCATGGGATCTCATACACTCCTGAAGTGTCTAAGGGTTCAATCTTTTCTTTTTGGTTAGGGAGTATAGTGCCTAGTGTAAGGGGCTGTTTTAAAACGGTCCTTATATTGTATTTTAAAGCTATTGATTTCACTTTCCTACTTAATATAGAGTCCGGTAATACCATGACCTTCCGCTCTTCCTTATCCTTATCCGCTTTTGTGTATCTCAAACTAGGATTAAATTTCTTCACCATGTCCCTCATTGTTGTATCTATTAAATGAGGAGGGTAACCATTAGTCTTAAATATATCGCGTAGTCTGTCTAATTCTAACTTCCTATGCTTTATATCTGTTAACTTGAGACTTCTTAATGTTAATGACTTTAAGATCCCGACTTTCATACGAAACGGGTGATTGGACTTGAAATTAAGAAGGATTCCTGAATAAGTATCCTTCCTATAAATATCTCTTCCCAATTTCAGACCATTTCTAATTAATTTGACATCTAAAAATGGTAATTCACCCGACGATTCCCTTTCTAAGGTAAATTGTAGTTCGCTCATTCGATTAGCTAAATTTAAGAAATTTACCAATTTATTGTCACCATGGTTCCAGATCAGTAATATATCATCCAAGAAACGTAGGTACAGTTTTGGTTTCAATGGAGTCTTATCCAACAGATTATTTTCCAAATAATGCATAAAGATATTGGCTATTGGGACCGATAAAGGTTGTCCCATTGGAACGCCTCTAATTTGTTTATAAAATTCCTTACGAAATTTAAAATAAGTGGAGGACATACAAATACACATCATCTCCATGACGTGTCCTAACGTCATTTTGCTTCCTTCTAATATTAGTGGGTGATCAACTAGGAAACGTTTAAAACAATCCAGAGCCTCAGGTACCGGTATATTTGTGTACATAGATACTACATCTAAGCTTATTAATCTATCCTTTTCATCTAGTACATATTTATCAATAATTTCAACCAAATGATATGAGTTAAGCAAGGTATGTTCTAAGAAATAGGAATATTTTCTTATTCTATGGCACAAAAACTTTGAAATTTTATATGTTGGGGAGTGTTGTACATTCACTATAATTCTTAAAGGATTACCCGGCTTATGCACTTTAACTAAACCATAAACTCTGGGTGCAACCGTATCTCTTTGAATGAGAGTGTTACCATGCGTCGAATCCAATTCTTCATTAGCAATCATTTTATTGATTAATAATTTTACTTGCCCTTGTAACTTATCAGTAGGGTCTTTTGTTATTTTATTGTATACTTCAGCATTACTTAACTGTTCTATCATTTTATTGTTATAATCAGATTGATTCATCAGAACTGTAGCTCCTCCTTTATCCGCCTTAAGACATATAACATTATTTGATACTAAATCTTTTCTGAGACGTTTAATTTCATAATTAGGCTTAACTTTATCCTCTTTGTGTGTTAAAACCAATGAGGCAACGTCTAATTCAAATTTCACCTTATCATTATCCGAAAGAAGCTTTGCCGTTTTGACAGCCTCAGTAATTAATTCGTTTCTAACCGATCTTTCATTAGGAATAGCCATGTTTAAACCACGGTTAAGTAGTTCAACTTGATCCTTCTTAAGATTTAATGTTGATAGATTTACTATTCTATTAGTCCCGATTAAATTATCATTTTCTTGGGGTCTATAAATTCCCAAGTCAGCTAATTTTTTATTATGTCTAATTCTTACTTTTTTAATTTCTCTATTACGGGCTTTATCACTGAAATCCTCAATGCATTTAAAATCATCTGCGTGCAAAAGAGAAGTTAACATCGATCTTAGTTTAGTTTTTTCCTTAATAAGTATAATCTTACGTTTAACTAAATCACGAATCAAAGTTTTTATAATATTTATACAAAGCTCATGCTTAAGGGACATGCCATAAGCATTTAACTTAAAATTTAATTTAAAACGAAAACATTTAGGAATAACATCATGTTTTAAACAAATACTTAAAAAGGAAATATTTGACACTTGCCTCACGATTTGTTGTTTCAATAACGTATATTTATTATACCATTTAACGGCATTGCTGCTATAATTCCATGTTAAATGTTTCTTGAAGGAGTTTCCGTGTTTCGCACCTGGATTAATTGAAATTACCTGATCTGCGTTTTGACTAACGCAGCTTTCATTGTTCCAGTAATTTTCTTTTAGCAAGATATTTCGGCCCATCTTACCGTAGGCCTTCATCAGTTGCATCTCACGAAACAAATGAAGCAAGTGTTTTATTTCCTCTAGTCATAATATTTATATACCTCAGACTGACCTTTCATTAGATATTCGCGTGTCACATATTTGTGTGTGTGTACATTTTCATAACCGTTGTTTTCATCTAACTAATTTCGACCAGAGTGGCTGAATAATAATTTATCAATTGCATGCAATAACTATTCGTTTTTAACACACTCAGTGTAAATGACGTAACTGAGATGGGGGAGACCCATAATTCAGAAACACTCGTCATAAAAACATGCCATGAGTGATTAAACCAGAAGTCCGAAAGACTATTGCACATGTTAAATTACAATTCAAACCACTAGGTTGTACTCAAGATAGAGAAGTTAATAACAGTTATTGGCGCACGCCACGCATGTCCATGTGTATGTGTATGCATAACTAAAAAACTTGGTTAAATTATTTTATTTTGATACACATGTACGTACATCTAAATGAAACTGCAGTCAATAGACATTAATTTACCCTTTGCACGCGTCAGACAAATTATTACTTATAACTATTGTATTATTATAATATTTCCAATGGGTAGGGTGGGGGTGTAAAACAGAAAATTAAGGTTGAAATCACTATTTGTTTTAAAATCAAATGAACAGTTAGAGATGAAATTTTGAAGACTATATTCATAATAATTGTTTATTCATTTGTTGAATAAAAGCCCACTAATTAGTCAATCTTAATCTGATGTTCTTAATCTTTTACTGGAGCTAGCTTCAGTTACCAATTCATGCAATCGCCTTTTTCTTCCACTAGCTAGTGCAGTATTCCAAATCGGACCTAAGGATTTTTCAACAGCTGTTTCATTCATAATATTATCTCTAGATTTAATTTCTATAGATTCCCTAATCAATCTCGTCATCCTATTACGACTACATATTGCTATGCGTTTGCATTCCTCCCAGTCGATAGTATGCCCAGTCTCCACTACATGACGAGCAAGATCAGATTTAGCAATATGTCCATATTTACACGCAGTTTTATGTTCACCTCTTCTTACTTTGATTGGACGCATGGTTTCACCAACATACTTGAGACTGCAATCATTGCATGGGATCTCATACACTCCTGAAGTGTCTAAGGGTTCAATCTTTTCTTTTTGGTTAGGGAGTATAGTGCCTAGTGTAAGGGGCTGTTTTAAAACGGTCCTTATATTGTATTTTAAAGCTATTGATTTCACTTTCCTACTTAATATAGAGTCCGGTAATACCATGACCTTCCGCTCTTCCTTATCCTTATCCGCTTTTGTGTATCTCAAACTAGGATTAAATTTCTTCACCATGTCCCTCATTGTTGTATCTATTAAATGAGGAGGGTAACCATTAGTCTTAAATATATCGCGTAGTCTGTCTAATTCTAACTTCCTATGCTTTATATCTGTTAACTTGAGACTTCTTAATGTTAATGACTTTAAGATCCCGACTTTCATACGAAACGGGTGATTGGACTTGAAATTAAGAAGGATTCCTGAATAAGTATCCTTCCTATAAATATCTCTTCCCAATTTCAGACCATTTCTAATTAATTTGACATCTAAAAATGGTAATTCACCCGACGATTCCCTTTCTAAGGTAAATTGTAGTTCGCTCATTCGATTAGCTAAATTTAAGAAATTTACCAATTTATTGTCACCATGGTTCCAGATCAGTAATATATCATCCAAGAAACGTAGGTACAGTTTTGGTTTCAATGGAGTCTTATCCAACAGATTATTTTCCAAATAATGCATAAAGATATTGGCTATTGGGACCGATAAAGGTTGTCCCATTGGAACGCCTCTAATTTGTTTATAAAATTCCTTACGAAATTTAAAATAAGTGGAGGACATACAAATACACATCATCTCCATGACGTGTCCTAACGTCATTTTGCTTCCTTCTAATATTAGTGGGTGATCAACTAGGAAACGTTTAAAACAATCCAGAGCCTCAGGTACCGGTATATTTGTGTACATAGATACTACATCTAAGCTTATTAATCTATCCTTTTCATCTAGTACATATTTATCAATAATTTCAACCAAATGATATGAGTTAAGCAAGGTATGTTCTAAGAAATAGGAATATTTTCTTATTCTATGGCACAAAAACTTTGAAATTTTATATGTTGGGGAGTGTTGTACATTCACTATAATTCTTAAAGGATTACCCGGCTTATGCACTTTAACTAAACCATAAACTCTGGGTGCAACCGTATCTCTTTGAATGAGAGTGTTACCATGCGTCGAATCCAATTCTTCATTAGCAATCATTTTATTGATTAATAATTTTACTTGCCCTTGTAACTTATCAGTAGGGTCTTTTGTTATTTTATTGTATACTTCAGCATTACTTAACTGTTCTATCATTTTATTGTTATAATCAGATTGATTCATCAGAACTGTAGCTCCTCCTTTATCCGCCTTAAGACATATAACATTATTTGATACTAAATCTTTTCTGAGACGTTTAATTTCATAATTAGGCTTAACTTTATCCTCTTTGTGTGTTAAAACCAATGAGGCAACGTCTAATTCAAATTTCACCTTATCATTATCCGAAAGAAGCTTTGCCGTTTTGACAGCCTCAGTAATTAATTCGTTTCTAACCGATCTTTCATTAGGAATAGCCATGTTTAAACCACGGTTAAGTAGTTCAACTTGATCCTTCTTAAGATTTAATGTTGATAGATTTACTATTCTATTAGTCCCGATTAAATTATCATTTTCTTGGGGTCTATAAATTCCCAAGTCAGCTAATTTTTTATTATGTCTAATTCTTACTTTTTTAATTTCTCTATTACGGGCTTTATCACTGAAATCCTCAATGCATTTAAAATCATCTGCGTGCAAAAGAGAAGTTAACATCGATCTTAGTTTAGTTTTTTCCTTAATAAGTATAATCTTACGTTTAACTAAATCACGAATCAAAGTTTTTATAATATTTATACAAAGCTCATGCTTAAGGGACATGCCATAAGCATTTAACTTAAAATTTAATTTAAAACGAAAACATTTAGGAATAACATCATGTTTTAAACAAATACTTAAAAAGGAAATATTTGACACTTGCCTCACGATTTGTTGTTTCAATAACGTATATTTATTATACCATTTAACGGCATTGCTGCTATAATTCCATGTTAAATGTTTCTTGAAGGAGTTTCCGTGTTTCGCACCTGGATTAATTGAAATTACCTGATCTGCGTTTTGACTAACGCAGCTTTCATTGTTCCAGTAATTTTCTTTTAGCAAGATATTTCGGCCCATCTTACCGTAGGCCTTCATCAGTTGCATCTCACGAAACAAATGAAGCAAGTGTTTTATTTCCTCTAGTCATAATATTTATATACCTCAGACTGACCTTTCATTAGATATTCGCGTGTCACATATTTGTGTGTGTGTACATTTTCATAACCGTTGTTTTCATCTAACTAATTTCGACCAGAGTGGCTGAATAATAATTTATCAATTGCATGCAATAACTATTCGTTTTTAACACACTCAGTGTAAATGACGTAACTGAGATGGGGGAGACCCATAATTCAGAAACACTCGTCATAAAAACATGCCATGAGTGATTAAACCAGAAGTCCGAAAGACTATTGCACATGTTAAATTACAATTCAAACCACTAGGTTGTACTCAAGATAGAGAAGTTAATAACAGTTATTGGCGCACGCCACGCATGTCCATGTGTATGTGTATGCATAACTAAAAAACTTGGTTAAATTATTTTATTTTGATACACATGTACGTACATCTAAATGAAACTGCAGTCAATAGACATTAATTTACCCTTTGCACGCGTCAGACAAATTATTACTTATAACTATTGTATTATTATAATATTTCCAATGGGTAGGGTGGGGGTGTAAAACAGAAAATTAAGGTTGAAATCACTATTTGTTTTAAAATCAAATGAACAGTTAGAGATGAAATTTTGAAGACTATATTCATAATAATTGTTTATTCATTTGTTGAATAAAAGCCCACTAATTAGTCAATCTTAATCTGATGTTCTTAATCTTTTACTGGAGCTAGCTTCAGTTACCAATTCATGCAATCGCCTTTTTCTTCCACTAGCTAGTGCAGTATTCCAAATCGGACCTAAGGATTTTTCAACAGCTGTTTCATTCATAATATTATCTCTAGATTTAATTTCTATAGATTCCCTAATCAATCTCGTCATCCTATTACGACTACATATTGCTATGCGTTTGCATTCCTCCCAGTCGATAGTATGCCCAGTCTCCACTACATGACGAGCAAGATCAGATTTAGCAATATGTCCATATTTACACGCAGTTTTATGTTCACCTCTTCTTACTTTGATTGGACGCATGGTTTCACCAACATACTTGAGACTGCAATCATTGCATGGGATCTCATACACTCCTGAAGTGTCTAAGGGTTCAATCTTTTCTTTTTGGTTAGGGAGTATAGTGCCTAGTGTAAGGGGCTGTTTTAAAACGGTCCTTATATTGTATTTTAAAGCTATTGATTTCACTTTCCTACTTAATATAGAGTCCGGTAATACCATGACCTTCCGCTCTTCCTTATCCTTATCCGCTTTTGTGTATCTCAAACTAGGATTAAATTTCTTCACCATGTCCCTCATTGTTGTATCTATTAAATGAGGAGGGTAACCATTAGTCTTAAATATATCGCGTAGTCTGTCTAATTCTAACTTCCTATGCTTTATATCTGTTAACTTGAGACTTCTTAATGTTAATGACTTTAAGATCCCGACTTTCATACGAAACGGGTGATTGGACTTGAAATTAAGAAGGATTCCTGAATAAGTATCCTTCCTATAAATATCTCTTCCCAATTTCAGACCATTTCTAATTAATTTGACATCTAAAAATGGTAATTCACCCGACGATTCCCTTTCTAAGGTAAATTGTAGTTCGCTCATTCGATTAGCTAAATTTAAGAAATTTACCAATTTATTGTCACCATGGTTCCAGATCAGTAATATATCA